>JAMLFT010010436.1:0-11794 GCA_026544285.1 Pachyrhizus erosus
AATAATATTTATTAAAATGAAAGACATGTAAAATAGAGAAAAAAATTGTATCATATTATATTTAATATATAATTTTGATTTTTAATTTTGTCAATTTAAACTTTTGTTGCTATGTATAAGGAGCGAGGAAGAAAAACACACACAAATTATTAATTTTTTTTGGAAATAACAATAATTTTATCATCTCAAACTCTAAGTAAATATATAACCAACACACATGTAAGGTATAAATTAAAAAAAATTTATACGAATGATATACACTGTAAAAAAAAATCCCAAAAATGCATGACCTACTAAACCATCGGTTCAAAATCAAGATACATTGAGTTATACTAATTCGTATTGTCATGTATATATTAATCAAACTCGTGACTCCAACTAGTTTAATGTTTGATTACTAGATCAAAGGATAAATCTCAACCGTCTAAATTGAGTTTTATATATACACATACTTATACATACATTATAAATTTATAAAAAAATATTAAAGGAAGGAAAAATTTCAAGAAATATACACTATAAATTTATAAAAAAATAAAAAAAAGAATTTTAATTTTTTTATATAATTTATGAATTTTAGTTTTAATATATTAAATCATAGACTATTATTTTATTTCTTTAATTTATTCTTTTCATACTTTATCTCTTTAATAAAATAATACCTCTTATTATATTTGTTAATAAATTAATAAATTTAAAAAGATAACATTTGTAATTTATATTTAAACTTATTTTTAATTTACTTTTATTATACTTTTATCTCTTCAATAAAATTCACATGGGATATACATATACACTGTAAATTAATAAAAAATTATTTAAAGAAAGAAAATTTTCAAGAAATATATATTATTATATTATAAAAATATTTATGGAAAGAACTTTAAAATTTTATAAAATTCATGAGTTATTTTTAATATATTAAATTTTAGACTATTATTTTATTTCTTTAATTTATTCTTATTATATTTTATATCTTTAATAAAATGATACCTCTAATTATATTTGTTGATAGATTAATAATTTTAAAAAGATAACATTTTAAATTTATTTTTATTATACTTTTATCTCTTTAATAGGATAACACTGGATATAGGCACCAGTAAAGCACTAACAGCAATAAATTAGATTTAGTTTTATTTTTAAAAATTTTTATTTATTAATTTTAAAAAAAGAAAATGATTGATTTTCCAAACTAGTAAAGGTTGGAGATCCGGCAGCTCTAAATTGAAGGGGTATTTTGGTCTATTAAAGGGTTGCACGCGCTATATCTTCTCGGTCACCGCTTCACTCATTGTTACTCTTCCTAAAACCCAGAACCAGATCTAGGGTTTATTTTCATTTTGAACAAGTGTTTGCGTCTTCAAAGGTCAGCTTCTCTCAACTCTCCCTCTCTTCAGCCAATTCAATTTGATTTTCTCTCTCTCAATCTCTCCAACTGACCCTAATCCACAGAAATACGATGGGAGAATTGAAGGACGCCGAGGCTTACGAGGAAGAGCTCATCGATTACGAAGAAGAAGATGAAAAAGCTCCCGATTCTGCTAAACCCGTTGCTGAATCTGGCAAGAAGTCAGTTTCTCTCTTCTTAATCTCATTGTCATATTTTTTAATAATGAAAATTAAAATTTGTCATGCTTCTCTGAATTTTCCCCCGGACCAGTCCAGAAAAAGTTGCATGCAATTATATCTAATTTTATAGATTTGTATTTTTAATAATTTTTTGGTACCATTCATTGTTTTCCATTCTGTCACCGTTAACTATTAAAAAGTTTTTATGGAGGAAAGACACATCTGATAGATGTAGCAGCTTGTTGGTTCTTATTTGCTTTAATTGTAATCAACTCGTGCTGCCTAAGGGACCATGGATGTAGATTTAGCCATTTATTTATTGTTTTTTTAATAATTTGTTTATGGTTGTTGTCTAGAGAACAAGACCCTGTGCATGCAAATGATGTAATTGATAAACATAGTTAGCAATCCCGGATTCTGGTCCGGAGCGGCTGACTAAATAGTCGCGCTAGATTTATAGCGGAGTCCAGAGAGTGGGATGACCGCCATTACGAAATGTATAGATTAAATTAAATAATTTACATAACATATATGTAAATGTTAAAATAAAAACATAATTAAATACATGTTCACATCAATGTTCCACAGATTGTGTGTTGGCCAAAAACTCCACTGTAGTGCCATGGGTTGACTGTAATTGCAACTGAGAGCTCTTGGTTATAGATGGTTTGCATCAAAGAGAGGAGACCAACGAGAGTAGCGTGTTATTTAGATTTTGGAAGGAATGAGTGGGAAAAAGAGTGTGTTCTGATGAAATAAAAGGAGGAAAATTCACAAGATTGCCCCCCCCCCCTCTCCCACCAAACAACATTGCTTGAGTGGCCGAAGAATGGATTTTGCCTCTGATGCAACAGCAGCTTTGATTTGCATTGCTCCAGCTGTGACAGTGAGCTGTTATATGATGGGCTTCCACGGAGCCCATAACTGTTATGATGCTGTGGCGGCATTCTAGCACATGACCCATGGTTAATAAATATGGTTCAAGCCTGACCCATGGTCATATATTTCTTAGTTTGAATATTTTATTTCCTTAGTATTGATAAGGGTCTTGTGTGATATATATTGTATACTGTATGTTTATATGTTTTATTAGTTTTGGCTTTAAGGTTTTTTGTGACATATTAATGCATTGTTTTCCTAACTAAAAGTTCTTTGATTAGGTTCTCAAGCCAGGCTTTGATGTTATGTCTCCTCATTTTGTGAATATATTTTTTGTGATACAGGGGTTATGTTGGCATCCATAGTTCAGGATTTCGAGATTTCCTGTTGAAACCAGAGCTTCTTCGAGCCATTGTAGATTCTGGATTTGAGCATCCTTCAGAAGGCAAGATTTAGCATATCCTGTATTTGCTTGAATCTAATGTAGGCAGACCATCAAATAATTTCTACTCTTTGATTAATTTACATTTTTCTTTCTAGCAATACCAGATGGCCTGCTTATCTGTGCTCTTAAATCATTCCATTGCTATTTGCCAATGCTATTGATCCTGATATTTTGTAATTTTCGTTACCTTTCTCAATAAATTATACAATATGTTGAATTCATTGGATGAAGCTTTCGTTGGTTTCTTAAAGAAATCCTTTTAATTACGGGGTGATGTATTGATCATTGTATAATTGAGGACATATTTGGTTATTTTTGGGGGGTAAATAATTGTTGTTTCCCCCTTTTAAAACCCTTTCTTTTCAGGAAACCACAAAAAAAAAGCTTTTTTGGCTTTAAAATAAGATAAGCTAGACACATCTATTTTATTTGTTATCATATTTCCTCTACTAAAGAATTTCTTGCTTGTTTATCTCCTTAATATGTATCTTGGTTTTCTTCCATTATCATAATTTTCCCTATTCTCTAATGTATTTCCTTTTCTGAATTTATCAGGTAATCACTACTAGCATATTAATACGTCACAAAAATTGCTTGGTAAACCTTTACATTAAAAGGATCTGGCAGATCATATATACTTACTGAGGATTCGTCCACTACAATTTTGTTTGCTTCTTCATTAGTGCAACACGAATGCATCCCTCAAGCAATCTTAGGAATGGATGTCATTTGCCAAGCGAAATCGGGGATGGGAAAGACTGCTGTTTTTGTTCTGTCAACACTTCAGCAAGTTGATCCTGTTCCTGGTCAAGTTGCAGCTCTTGTTCTTTGCCACACAAGAGAACTGGCTTATCAGGTATGTCTTCATTATTTCAGATGACAAGCATGTATGCATGTGTATACTTAACAAAAGCTTCATTTGTTTGCTGAATTTGTCCAGATTTGCCATGAATTTGAAAGATTCAGCACATATCTTCCTGATATAAAGGCTGCTGTTTTCTATGGTGGTGTCAACATCAAGGTTCACAAAGAATTGCTCAAGAATGAATGTCCACATATTGTTGTTGGAACTCCTGGGAGGATTCTTGCCCTGGCTAGAGATAAGGACCTTGGTTTAAAGAACGTGAGGCATTTTATACTTGATGAGTGTGACAAGATGCTTGAATCACTTGGTCTCTTTCTTCCTCCTTCTGTCTGTAAATTTGCTTGGTTGTGGCATTGCATTTGCAATCTGTGTGATATCTTATTCTGCCTCTCTTATTTTGCTTAACATATTTTCTGTTTAACTTTACAGATATGAGAAGAGATGTGCAAGAGATTTTCAAATTAACTCCCCATGATAAGCAAGTGATGATGTTTTCGGCTACACTCAGTAAAGAGATTCGACCTGTTTGCAAGAAATTCATGCAAGATGTAATATTCTTTTTATGTGATGATTTATTTTACTGCATGTGACAGGATGGTTTCGTAGTTCCTCTTGTTTATGTTGCTGTTATTTTTGCATAACATTGTTGCCCTTTTTAAAAATTTCATTAAGTTTATTATTTTTTCAAGAATTTTTGTTGGTTTATGTGGTTATACGTGAATAAATTTTGAATGTTTGGCCTTGTTTAAATGTAATTGCAATTGTTCTGTTTTATAATCAAGATAACTGAAATCTATATATCTATTTTCTATGATGATTGATATCTTTTTCCTCTGATTGATGATCCTCTTTCCATTCAGCCCATGGAAATTTATGTAGATGATGAGGCCAAATTGACTCTTCATGGTCTTGTACAGGTGTGTTTTATTAACATATTTTTCTCACCTCTTGTTGATAATTGATTTTTTTTTTAATGAAATTCTGTCTACTAGCTTAATTCTACTCATTTGTCACCTTTTTCAGCACTA
Organism: Pachyrhizus erosus; assembly: GCA_026544285.1. Lineage (NCBI taxonomy): Eukaryota > Viridiplantae > Streptophyta > Magnoliopsida > Fabales > Fabaceae > Pachyrhizus > Pachyrhizus erosus. The sequence continues at coordinate 4,790 of JAMLFT010010436.1, forward strand.
TATCAAATTGCAAGAGTCAGAGAAGAATCGTAAGCTGAATGATCTTCTTGATGCTCTGGATTTCAACCAAGTAGTTATTTTTGTCAAAAGTGTCAGCAGAGCTGCAGAGTTGAATAAGTTGCTTGTGGAGTGTAACTTCCCATCCATCTGCATACATTCTGCAATGTCACAGGAAGAGAGGTATTTATAAGTTATCTTGAAATTGATGGCATGTGGACTTTTGGACTATTAAATCCTTTTGGTTATTAATACCTGTAAAAAGCTCTTTAAACGTGCCTGTCCCTGGTTCAGTAAACTATTGATCTGTGCCTCGGAAGCTCCAACTTAAGGTTGGGTAGACCAATCGGAATGTCTTGTGTGGGCTGTGCTGATCAATCTTGTACTTTAAGGGCTTCTCTGCATTACTTCATATTTTTGCATTGATGTGAATTTTTATCCAGTAATGGCAGTCTCATTTTTCCCTGTTAAACACATGCACCTATTTCAGATTGAAACGATACAAGGGTTTCAAAGAAGGGAAGCAAAGGATTCTTGTGGCAACAGATTTAGTAGGAAGGGGGATTGACATAGAACGTGTTAATATAGTTATTAACTATGACATGCCTGATTCTGCTGACACATACTTGCACAGGGTAACTGCTGGATCCATTTTATTAGATTAATTTATCTTATATATTTTTTCTAGCATGATGTGGTATGTTTACATACTTGTAATTTACATCTCAACTTTTTCCCCTCTATTGCTAAATGCTTAATTACCATGTGAATTGATAGGTGGGAAGAGCTGGTAGATTTGGCACGAAGGGGCTTGCAATTACTTTTGTGTCCTCTACTGCCGACTCTGAGGTTCTTAATCAGGTTAGGCCACACTTTCATGAAGTTTTAGGAATGTTTCTTTTGTACTGTCATTGAGAAATGGAAAGAGGAATCAAAAGACTTTTCTCCTTACAGTGATTTTTTATTAACAAATTCCTAAACGCTGATTTCAGGTGCAATCTAGGTTTGAGGTTGACATCAAGGAGCTTCCTGAACAGATTGACACTTCCACATATAGTAAGATTATTTTCCTATTGGCTTATAAGTTTATGATTTGAATCATATTCGAGTACGTATGCAAAGTTTATCTGAACTGGAAGTACTCTTAAATGAGATTTGTTTCTAGTAGGTTTTTAAGTTGATCATAAATGTACCATTTTTTTTATTTTCTGCAGTGCCAAACTGAAGACGTTTTGGAACAATTAAGAGGCAGAACTCGAATGATCTTTTGCGGATTGGGGGATGGATTAGTTGGCATCTCATGAATATGAGTGCTTTGACACAATATTTAACGTAAGATGTTTTCAAGTTGTAAGATTTGCCAATTTGAATGAGACTCTATTGAGACTCAGCACAGATGTATTCGTAGAAATACGTAGTTAGTGTAGCTTATAAATGTATTGTTTTTTGTTAATCATCGATTCGTTGAACATTTGCAGCAGTGTTAAATCATCAATTCATTTAACATTTTCTGTAGCGGCGCTTGCTGTTTTAAAATTTCAGTTAATTTTATCACCCCCACTCCCAAAAGAAAATCAATAGATTGATTGCCGTTGTATCGTTGAGTTAGATCATGTATGACTCTGCTTGAATAAAGGCTCTAATAGTGGCAGGACTGCTTTATTTTTCCTTTTAGAGTGACTGATGTTTTTGGTCGTGATGTTGCCAGAGCTATTAACTGCTCCTGTATTGTTTAGTACGTTGCATTCATCTGATGTCTACATTTTCAAGTGATAGCTTGCATGTGGAGTAAGTGATTTCTTGTGAACTTTTGGAAGTAATTTTTTCTCCCTTGCGATGTAACCTGGTCTGAGAGGGGTATCAACGTTATTTGACGTATGCGAAACATTATATTATTTTCACTTGAATTAGCATTTAAATTTATCATATAGGATTTAGTGTTTTCATATCCAGCCTTAGGGAAAATTGCATTTTTTTCTGGTTAGGTACTTATGTGGATTTGGTTGAGTGACCGTTAAAACATGAAGAGTCAAGTCAGTGGGGTATTAATATAAATTTAGAGGTGATTTAACACAGCATAAGACGAGATTTGTGGTTAGCTAATATGATGTGGTATCATCATGTTATGGTTCATGTGTAGAATAATATTTTTCTGGAGAAGTTTTCTTAAATGAATTATTTATCTCAGAAGATTGGTTCATACATTTAGTTGAAGATTTTCTTAGTTTATTAAAAAGAAAGAAAGAAAGAAGATTTGTGCATGGATCGTAGCAGCAAGGAACATGGAAATGTGAGATGCGCAACTTGATTGGAGAATTTGGCCCTGATCGCTGATGTATTTAGATGTGCCGATCGTCAGTTCTTCATTTCTTTGTGTTGGATGAGGTCTTTTCTTAATCTTAACTTCTAAAACCTAATTTGAGTCGCTTTTTGAGGGCATTAGGTCTTGGAGTCGGTTTGTTGTCTGGAATTTAGAGTTAAAGCTCGTTACTTTTGGAAGCAAAACTTTGGACTATTGGCATAATTGGTAATAGTAGTATATTCCTAGTAGAGTTTTGGCTACCTTCATTTTTCTTCTCTCCGTGTTTATTCTTTAGATATATTATGTTTGGAGTTTCTTTTATGGATTACAAGTTTAAACATGGTTGAGTAATCTCTTAATTCTAGGAATTGATTTGATGATGTTCTGATTAGGATTTGAGAGTAGTCTAATTAAGATAATTAATGATGATGTACTAATTAGGATTTGAGATTAGTCTAATTAGGATTGATGATTGATATAGTCCAATTAGTCTCTTATGAGTACGATGTTGTGGATTATATGCAAGATTCATACTTGTGTCAAAGAAGTACTTGAGGGGTTCAAGGCCAGAGTGCGTGGGAAGCTACTCATACCTATGGTTCGAGGTGGTGGGCTGCCAGGTTGGAAACCATGTTTAGGCTAGACTAAAGCCAATATATAAGGCCATGTGTGGAACATACACATAATATAAAGTTTTTTATTTTAATTTTTTCTTTGTGCATCACATAAAATAAATATTATAGTTAAAAAATAAAAATAAAAATATTTAAATATATAAATTATATTTTTAATTTACAACAAATAATTTAAATTATGACGATAGTTGACAGTTTCTTTTAAAAAAATATTAAAATTTAATTTAAAAGATAATAAAATGAGGTTAATTGAAAGGGATAGAAATTAAAAAAGATCAATTAGGTATAAAAATAAAAGAGTGATTTGAAATGGTTAAGAGAATTTTTTTAGCTAGTTACAGGAATGATGTCCAAACTGCATATTTAAAGAAGAGAAGAAAATGATTGATAAAAATTTCTAATTGAAAGATCTCTAAATTATATAAAAATGCTATATTTGAATAAGAGAAAAGAAAATAGAAAAAAATGGATATCCTATGGCCATATTAGCTGATATTTCCGACTATCGCAGATGTAGGTGCATTGCCCAAAAATTCATTAGTGATTGGATTAAAAAAAATAACAATACAAATTAATAAACAAGCTGAAAGAAGTGCCTTCCTGAAAACCGAAAAGTAAAATTAAATTAATGATGCCAAATATTAAAAATGACGATTCCCAGATCCAAAATCACAACTTGAATTCGCAAAAACACTCAGACAGAGCAGAGCCTCTTCCCATGGCAAAATCATCTCTGTGAACCTTCCATAGTGCTTGCATCAACTTCTTTCCCCTAAGACCCTGTGAGGTTAATTGTGCAAAACCTCTTCTGCTCAAAAATAGAGTCTTGTACAAACCTTTGAAAGCTCGCATTGCTGCAACCATCTTATCCATGTTCCCAAAATAGGTGGCTATATATGAATCACTGTTAATAGATACATAATAATCCAAAGCAGCTTTTGTATTGCCATGCATGCTTGTGAAGTCTTCCTTACTGAGAAGACTTGACTTAGTAACTATGTTAGCGTAGGTATCTGTCAACCCTTCAATTTCCATCAAACCATCTCCAGCTGCCAGGTATATATTTGTGGTCGGTGGTATGGAAAGAGATTGGAGTATTAAAGCTGTCTCATTAGGTGTAAGTGGACACTTCCCCCGTTGTCTCCAAACGCGGGCTAACTCTCCAGTCCATGGTTTTCTGTCCACTTGTGCTGCTTCTATGGCTTTCAAGGAAGTAGGTGAAAGGCCTGGGTACTCGCACTGGCTGTATGCAACCATGTCGGGCTCAAAACGAAGATGAAGAGACAAAAAGGGTTTAGGAATTGCATCTAGAAGCTGAGAGGCTTTCATTTCCAAGGATCTGGTGAGACGCAATGCCTTGTAACAGGCTTGACAGAGAGCAGCTTTTGCATACAAAGGGTATCTGCATAGGTAGAAGACAATCAAAGAACAACCCAAAGAAAAGGAGGGAGGGACTGGGCACATAATCTTGATAGCCCCCATTTTCTACAGCAGCTTATCCAATCTGGATGTTAAATAAATTCCTCCAATCTTCTCTAATTTAAGCTATTTGGCTTCATGAGGACAGAAATTGCTTGCATAGTCATTTAGTCACACAAGACATAATATTACAACTCAATTGAATTATTCTTATCAGTAAAAAGAAGACCAAATTTTCGGACAAGCCATCATAGCAACTGTAGATACTAAATATCATATAATACCATCGCAGAAATTTTTGACAATGGATGAAGACAGACTATCGGGACAAAATTCAACTAATAAAGTAATACTAAAATGCTAAGAACTTACTCAAAATACAAGGAAAGGAAAGAGAAAAAAAAGAAGGATATTTGGAAGCAAAACCTCATTCAGCATGAAATTATTTGGATCAAAATCAACAATATCCAAGGTGCATACATTTTAAGAGCAACCAATTTCTGGTCTTAGAACTAAAAATGAGTCAGTTATCACATAGTAGTTGATGGAAGCGAGATACCGGATCATACCTGTCCCTTCTTTGGGACATTGCTGGTGTGATTGAAATGTACTTGTGTTTTACCAAAGATGGAAGAACACTTTCAACATAATCAAATTGCCCTTTCCGTTTGCTGCAGTCCACTTGGATGGGTTCCTTTGATGCAATCTCTGGTGGCAACTCTTTGACAATTTTGACAAATCCATTCATATGCTGTATAAAGTAGTCTACATCATATATATCTGCAAAATCACTGTAATAGAACCAACTATTCTTTCAGCAGGATTTAGGCAAGTGTCACATTTTAACTTAGAATAACATAGATCAGGAGACAGGATAACAAAATTTACCAGTCAACCAGTAAAAACAATTTCGATAAAAAAATTGCAAAAAAAAAAATTCCACAGAAAGGGAAAGGTAAATTGCCTTGTTTCATTCCAATATGAAGCCACTTCAAACTTTGGCAGGACAAGGGTTGCATTTAATAAACGAGCAATGCCCACACCATCACAGAACTGCAATCATTGTAGATTACATCTCAATTTTAAGAAAGCAGCAAAAGTGTATTGAAGATTTTCTGAAGGTCTGGAGTTGAAATTCAAGAATTTCTTGTAGTACTCACATCTCTTCGCATCTGATTGAGGCCTCCATAGCAATCCACTCTGATATATCCATTAGTTTCTAATGGTAGAGCTGCAGCATTTCAAGAATAAACAAAAAAACGAAAGCAATTGTCTGCAATGAAAGCCAATTAAGGTTGATTCAGAAAATAAAAAGCCAATCAGCACCCCTCGCCCACCCTCAACAATTTAACCCTACCCTTTGCAAATCCAAGTCCAAATAAGAATGAAAAACCAAGCCTATGCCCAAATTCCAATTATTAAACACCCAAGTAGATCTACTCCAAGCAATTTCCAAAACCTCAATTACTATGACATTTATAGCTATCCCTATTAAACTTGATATTACTAAATGAATCTAGTAATCACAAAAGTTAATTCAAAATAACAAGTTTTTAACCTCCATAGCTGAAATGTAGTAGAAACTAAGATCAATTGAATAAGTAAAAAAGTACCTGTTTGATGACCTTGCAGCCACCAATTGCAAGGTCGCCATTCCACGAGTCTCCGAACACTCCATATATCCACCTCCCCTCTGCACAGCACCAATTCATCGATCAGCAACAATAAACAACAAAAATGTTACTACCGAATACCAAAGATACTAAGTTCAAAATTGAAGGTGCCCAGTTGCCAAGTTCAAAAATTTATGGCAGATTTAACCCATAAAAAAAAGGGTATTGAAACTGTGAACAACATACAATGAAGGTTCACTAGAAATCGGGTTTTGAGAGAAAAGGGAATGAGGCGATAGCAGTGCGAGAAGGAAGAGGAGTGAGAGGGAGACAACGAGAAGGCTGAAGAAAGGTTTCACAGAGAAAACGACCATTTGATTTCGCAATACTGCTGATTGCACGACGATGGAATCACGCTGGAAAATTGCTTTGCTCTATGCACTAAGCATTATATTTCGTAAGATTTATGAAGCTTATTGAAATAAGAATTTAATAAAGATTTTTATATTATTACATAATATAGATGAAAAAACAGGCCAGTTGCTATAATACTCTTGTTCTCCCATCATAAAATATTATGTATAATTTTATTGATTTTAATAATAGTTATTTTAAAAATTAGAATAATATTATTTTTATCTGTTAACAATATAAAATTGGTTCATTACATAATCATTAAACTTATAATAGGTTGTAATGTACAATAAGATTGTTAGTATGTACGGTAATTACTTTAAAAGTTTAATGAAAATTGTAATTTTAGTTTTTTATTTTTACTTTTATTCATAATTTTGTTTTTTTTTATTTTAGTTTCAAAATTTTAGAAAAAATAATAATTTTAGATTAATGTTTAATTTTATATACTGTTTAATGGTTGACTAATGATGCATAAGTATTGTCATGAGATAAAAATTAATATTTTTGTTTTTTTATTTTGAAAAAAATTTGTTTATATTTATTTATTTTTTAATGTAATATTAATTATTCTCTTACCAACTATATTTTTTATTTTATATATGTATTTATTGTAGAATAGAAA
>JAMLFT010010437.1:0-11833 GCA_026544285.1 Pachyrhizus erosus
CTCTTCCGATCTAATAATATTAAATTAGTTAATAAAAAAATTTAAAAATACAATTTATAAAAAAAAATTACATGTGAGTGTCCTATTAATTTCTTTGATAATATGACAAGTCAATAAACTATTAACATCGTTATTACATTTTTAGTTAATATTATTATTTAATAATAGAAACTAAAATAAAAAAATATAATAACTAAAATCAAAATAAAAACTTTTAAAAGATTAAAAAATATTTTATAGAGATCAAATTTAAATATGAATTTGATCCATAAAAAATATTTTTTTTTATTTTGGTCAATTAATTTTTTATTTTATTTTATTCCTTTAAAATATTTTTTAATCTTTATTGTTAAATAACAACATTAAATGATGTTGTAACATTGGTTCCAATGAATTATCACATCATGAAAGAGTTTGATATCATATGTAATATTTTTTAATAAATTATATTTTTAAAAGTTTTATCTATTCAAAATATTTAATGATGTCAAAATAGTTAACGAACTATTTAAAAACATAATTTGACAAAAAAAATCATACATGATTGTTTGTCAACGATAAATTAATTTTTGATATTGTAGAAAAATAATTAAGTTTTGTTATTTGTAATAAACAATTACTATTATTAATGATCCGTCTAATAGATCATTTGTCCTCATATGTTTTTTGTGTTTTTGTTTCATATGACTATATGCAGTTATTACATAAATACAAATATTTTTGTTGTATGAATAATATTTTAAAAAATAAAGAAGATGATTAAAGTATATTCAAGAATGTTCTTATCTCAAAGGTAGCATTATGATTAACATTAATTTTGCTTGAAAGAGAAATATTTAGAACTAATATTTGATTTCTTACAGGAGATTACACAAAAAGAAAAATAAACTATGTTATCAACATAATATGTGACTAGTTGATAAAAAACAATTAATGTAACAATAAATGTTTATTCACTAATAGACAAAGATAAAAGTGTGTTGTGAAACAACAAATAGTTAAAAAATATTATCTATATATATAGAATAAGACTTTCAACAAGTCATGATGAAGAAGTTGTGTGCCTTAAGAAAAAAAAAACCTCCTATACTTCACTATCCTTGAAAGTCTTGTTGTAATTATCATCTTTCTAAAAAGCTCTAAAACACTAGGCAAATATAAGAGATAAACTCATTAGCATTGTATATATTTCGTTTGATGCAAATGTCGTTGAGAGTCACCTAAACCTATATCAATCTTAGAACTTGTGAGGTTAAGCCAAAAGTGACTTGTGAAAGAATACTTCTTACAATAACTTGATAAGACTAAGAAATATTATTTGTTGTAGAGTTAAAAGTAACTTGACAAAATGATACTTGTATTTTTTCTGATATAGTAAAATTTGATAGTTTGTTTTTTATTTGAACACTACTTAAAAAGAATTGTTGATTTATTTTAAATTGTTCTATTTTTTTTATACCTTTCATTTGTCTATCATTTAAAACTTTGTTTATTTATTTTTTTTTTAAATAATAGACGATCTTGAATCATGTCTTATTCCAAGGTTTTTTGTAAAAAGTTTTAAAAATACAATTCAATTACCCTTTTCATTTATCAAAATCAATTTTTTTTAATAATCACATAAAAAATATCTAATTTTTAAGAATTAAATTTATATTTAAATCTAAAAATCATGCAGAGTACTATGTTTTCTACCTTTTTGAGAGTAATATTAAATTGAAATTAAAGAATTATTTCAATACCTTATAGCAACATTGCTAAGATAAATTTCTAAGTTTAATTGAATAATACTATTAATTTAAGTGTATCTTTAGGGGGAAAACAAATAATTAAAGCGATGTTTGAGACAAGGACTCCTTCGGCATGTTACATGAGAATAAATATTTTTCTTATTTAGTAAAAAAAATATTTTAAATTCCCAGAAACGTTAAATTATTAACAAGTAAGAATGGAAAATTTTCATCCTTATAAGTAAAAATAAAAATTTTATGAGATAACTAATTATAAAGTTATTGGAGTTTTTATGGTAACGACCGTAAACATATTATTTCCTAAAAGTAGAATAACAATTAAACACATTATATAAATTATCCATAAATCCTATTTTTAAAAATCTAACCCATAAAAAAAAAAAAGCAGAAAAGACCACTAAATGCTAAGCACCACAATAGATTTTAACAGATTTAAACAAATTTTTAATCTTTTTAATATAGAGGTGTTTTACTTTATATTTTTTATTTTTGATTTTCATTCTTATTATATATTATTTTTTTATTAATATCCCTACTGTCAAATTTGTCGTCAAATCTTTTTTTTTTTTTACAAAAATTAAAATTAAAATTATAAAAATCAAAATAAATTTTTAAAAAATTAAGAAATTAAAATGAAAACAACGTAACGGCGATGATTATAAGAAACAAATAATAATACACTAACATAGCTTTGAGAAAAATCATGGAATTGTTAACTCCTTTTGTTTTTTATGCACTATTATTTATTTTTCTATAATTTGTTTTTTTAATAATAAAAATAAATTAAATTGATAGCTTTTGAAATCTTGCCAAATTTTCTTTAATATTTCTTTTTTTATATATATATTGGCTCTTTAATGGTTTAAAAAATATTATACTATACGTGTTATATATTACACTAGAATTTTTTATACATTATATTGACATTCTCATATTATTTTAAAAATATTATATTATATACTTTATATGAGGGAAATTGTAGTAAATAAAATAAAAAGAAGGGTGGTCATGTGCAATATCAAGAAATTTTTGATGATAATATTGTATTTTGTTCATAAAAATAACATTGTGCATCTTTCTTTTGCTTTCTTTGTTATTTCACACTTGTGAGCAATCATTTCTTTTTTATATTTTTGCTTATGTTTTACTTTTGTTACTCTCAATTTGTTATATTTTCTTGGCTTTAATATATTTTTTGTCTCTAAAAAATTTATAAATTTTGCATTTGATATTTAATAATTTTTTTCTTGACATTTGGTTCTTATATTTTTTATTTTATACTTGATTCATGTAGTTGCATTGACTTTGCTTCTAACGTCCTATTTTTAATATAATAAAATTATATTTAGAAAAATAACTTTAAGTAGAAATTTACTTTTTATCATTTGAATATTTTAGTTTAGTTTACTTAAAATTTAGAATCTTAAGTTTTATGAGAAAAATATTATCCAAAGAGATAATATAGAAGAAAAAAATTATAAATTAAGAGAAAATATTTTTAGTAAAAATAGTTTAAATAAATTAAAAAATAATAAATGTAAATATAAGTAAATAAGAATATTTTGATAAAATTAAAAAAATTTAAATAAAAGAAGAAGAGAATAGAAATAAGAAAAATAAAAATCTAAAACTAAATTTAGAAGTAAGAAATGAATTTTGAATTTAATATAGATATAAATATTTAAATAATTAAAATAAATAAATTTATTAAAACAAATAAATAATTTGGTGAAAGAAAATATAGGAACATGAGAAGATAAATATAAACTATTTTATAGGATTTTTTAAGAAAAATTAGAAATAAAAAATAATAATTTTAAAAATTAAAACAGAAAATAAAAGAAAAATAAAATAAGAAAAAGAATGAGAAAAAGAGAAAAAAAAGTTGGTCTGGGTTCAAACCTAAAACTAGAGAGAGGCGCACGTGTCATTCGAGCTAGCCACCTTGGATGCAATATAAGCACCTCAACTTATATATATATTATAAATAATAAGTAAGCAATGAAAGTGAAAAAGGAAGAAAAAATTTGGAGTAGAGCGGATTCGAAGAACACAACTTGGAGGCAGAAAGGATTTTGGAAAAGCAGGGGTTGTCATTTGACCGCTAGACCCATCGCTAAAAACCTATGCAAATAAATTCTACATAAGTTAACTTTAAAAACATTGACTGCCATGGAAGCTGCTCATTCAAATTTTTCCTCGAACCCTTGACCTAGCACTTGCACGTGTTGTCATCGTCTTGCACCCCATGCCTTGCTACCCCCTTTGTTGGACTCGCCCATGTCTGGTGAATTAAATAAGCCTGAAATAGAAGCAGAACGTGTGTATAAAAGGAACGAGGACAAAGACGATGCAGCAGAAAAATCGAAAATCGTTCGAGCCAATTCACTACGAATTTGAAGTCTTTGGTTAAAATTTCTATGCAAAATGCTTCATCGAGTCTCAAGTTTTCTTTTTACACCATTAATTTGAAGAAAGAGAGGAAGAATTGCAAATTTGAGTGGTCGTCAGAGCTTCGTCAAAGTTTTTGAAATTCTCACTAGAGAAATATAATAAAGGTTGGAGGAGTCCTTTATTTTCCTTTCTGAGTCCACGAATTTGTTTCTAAATATTTTCCTTGCATAATCACACATTAAATTGATCAAGTTGATGACGAAATGAGGAAAATTGAATTTGAAAATTTTCCTCAATTATCATGGTTGTCAGGCTTGTTGTTTCCTAAATTTTGTTTGAATTTTGATTCGAAACATTATTTTGAGTAAGTATTAAACATTACTAGTTAATTTAAAATGGAAATTTGTTAAGATTGAGGTGGAACCAAATTGGGTAGTGAAACTTGAAAATTCATATGCTTTGGTGATAGTTGAGATTTTAGCAAAGGAGAAGAATATGCAGAGTGGGAAAAGAAAAGAGGAATAAAAATAGGTCAAAGAGAAAAAGAAAAATAGTAAGGAGAAGGAGAGGGAGAGGTTGAGAGAGGGGAGTAGATAGGAAGAAGGATGGAGGGTGAGTAAGAGGAAGAAGACAAAATGGGTGAGTTTAGTGATATAGAGGTGTAAAGTGTATAGAAAAAAAAATTAATTTTAAATTTTAACTCAAGCAAACTGAATTAGGAGAGTAAATATAGAGATAGGAAATCATAGAGGAAAATAAGGAAAGAAAGAAAAGAATAAAGGAAAATAAAGATAAAACTATTTAAAAAAACAATTTTGTCATTTTCTTATTTTTTGAATATAATTCTTGATATATGAATAAATTTCTTAATTAAATTTTTATATTTATTAGTTAAACAAAATAGAATAAAATTTGAATATGAAGAAAGATAAAAAGAGAGAGTAGATTAGAACAAAAACATGAAAGTTTTGGAAAAAGATCATTTTACCCTTTCCTTGTCGTTTCAATTATAATGTATGTTATATTGATTTGAATGTTGTTTAACTATAATTTTAATGTTCTATATTATATGATTGTTTGTATTGATAGTAGATATGAAGTTTATTATCTTTACCAATAGTAGAGAAATATATAAGTGATGACAACTGTCTCCATGAGATAGTAAATTACAAAAATAATCCTAGGATAGAAGATGAACTGAGAAATCTCTCAGATAATGGTTGGATAAAGTTTGTATTAGTTTTGAAAAGTAAGAATGGAAGAAAGTTATTACAAAATGATGTCATTGAATTAAAAGTCAATATTAAGAAAGATTGACAAACAGAAAAGGAGTGTAGAATGAATTGGAATCTCTAACGAGTGAGAATCAAATACGGAGATTGCAAGGGTTGATCACAGAAGGTACCAGTAGGAATGTATGCAGACTCTGATGAGTTCTTGGGGGTAGATAAGGTGTCAAGTTGTAAACTACTCAAAGTGAAGAAGGTGTCACGGAACCGGCTTGACGTTCCCGACAAAGTGAAACATTACCAAGATTCGGTTGTGAGTATCTTGGACCCAGTACTAAACAAGATATGTACTCTCGATCATTAACCAAAAATGAAAATTTGGAGTATTATTAACACGCTCGTGTAAGTTCTCCCAGAGTTAGTGGTATTAGAGGTTACGAAGGGCCCTAAACGAGTAGAATCCCTAATTAGGCACGTTGTGGTGAGGTAAGAGTCTATGATAGCTATAGATGATTTATACTTGTATGTGTTTGCTTAAGAATAGATGACTCACTTCTACAATCCCATATTTCAGATACAGATGACAGACGAGATCCAACCCCCATTCCACTTGACGATAATATTCTTGGAGGGTCGATGGACGCATGATTTGATTAGTGGAGATGATACTTTCATAGGCTATGTTAGATTTGCATTTAGACCTCCAAACGTCATAGTCCAATGACAATTCTATCATATAGACATCCCAGCAGTCCTATCACAAACCCAACCACCTAGATATACAGGAGTTCATCCAGACTTTTTGGCAACTCATCGACACGCTCAAGCCCTTCCACGTAAAAACTCTTCTACCACTTCAATCCCAGCTAGCAGTCAAGTAAGAAGAGAATCCTCAGAAGAAGATCACTCTAAGGATTCTGGCTAGAAGATTTTGGAGAGAGTAGATGAGGCTACCTATGATTATCAGTTAATGTAATGAATATTAAACATATATTTTGGAGATATATAATATTTATAGTTATGTTAAACCTTTACATATATATTAATCTGAATGTTTATTTTTAAATTCAAATTGCTCGAGCATAATAACGGTAGTTATGTTTCTTTTAAATTGTAATTCCTAACAAGTTTAGTGTTAAAAATTATTCAAAATAAAATATCTAGAAAGATTAAATTAAAATAAAATGAATAAAAAGGGAAGTTACATTGTTAACTTGAGAAGTCATAATCCAATGAAAAATATACTAACGATTGTAAAAAAAAATAATCAAGGAACTAAAAGAAAATCCAAAAATATTTTAGCAATCAGTTAATAGAGACAATGTAATGACATAGATAAAATACAAAATAAAAAAATATGACCAAATGCAAAATTTGTAAACTTTTCAAAGATTAGAAGCAAGAAAAAAAATTATTTAGGACTAAATACAAATTTCATAAAATTTTCAAATACCAAAAATATATTTAAATTTATATTTACTTTATAACTTGAAAATGGTTGTGTTGATTATTGCATGCCTTCACTGAAGTTGTATGTTTAACTTATAATTTTTTATTGTTTACTAATACATTTGTTATAGGTTTAATTTTTGTGCACTCAATTGGTGTATTTATAGTGTTTAAAAGTTTTTTTTTTAATAAATTTGACTAAATAGCTTTTTAATTCTTATAATATAAAGTTATTTTTGTTTTGTTCCTCTTAATTTTTTTTGTTATTTTTGTTTTGGTCATTTCTTTTTTTGGTCCTTTTATTTTTTGTTTTTTTATATTTGAGTTGTATACTTTTTTTTTGTTAGATTTAACAAACAAACCTAGTAGAGATCGTAATAAAAAAATTATATAATAGAAACAGAAAATAAAGAAGAAAGAAAAAAGCAAAAATACTTTAATATTATAGAAATTAAAAAATTATTTAACTCATTTTAATATTATTTCTAATCTAAATTGAGACAACCTTCTCTAATTTTTACTTATCTTTTAAAAGAGTTTGATTTTAATACATTGTTTTTGTAAAATGTATCTATTTTTTTAACTAAATAAATAGTGTTTTGAATTTACACTTCGATCATGCACCTCAATATATAATTGATCACGCATCTTATATGGTGAGTCAAATTAGTTATGAATATGTTACTAAAAAAATCATTCCTCTCGATCATTTGTTTATAATGTAAACCATTCTTTTTATTTCAATGTAAATTTGGTTTATTTAAAACAATTATTGTTTCAATAAACTTGATTTAATTTATTAAAAAAATTATTACAAATAAAAAATGATTAGAACATTTTTTAATTTTTTTAATTTTTGTTTTAAGTGAATTAAATCGCGTAACCCATCAATCCAAAATGAACTGTACTATATTTACTTTTTATAAACTTATTCAAAATTGAATCAGATAGAGTTACTCTATTTTTAAACAACCTGTAATAAATCGAATAAGATGAACTAATCTCTAATCTTAATCATCCATTTTGATCGCACTTAACAAACTTCTCTACAATTAAAACACACTTGAGTATCAATAGTTGCAAGTAACTATCCTTTCTATCCACTTTAATTGATAATATAAAAAATATTTATACTACTAATATATTTTAATTAAATTATTAAAATAATAGAATATATAAAGTTTGATAGTCCAGTCAAAAAGTTACCCTCTAAGAGTTGAAGTTGGAACTTGATCTTTCTCTGCTTGAAGTTGGCAAGGCCTGCACTTTAATTTATCTTGCCACCTATGCATGCATGATTGAAGTTGATATGACTAATGCAAATGAATAAAATTATTTTAAAAATAATTTTAATTTTATTTAAATATAATAATTGAAATGAATAATTATTAAAATTATTTTTAGAATAATTTAAATTCATCCTCAATATAAATTATTTGCTTTAGACACATGTGTGGTTAGAATTTGGAAAATATTAATGGAAAAGCCGTCATCAAATAGCAGCAATTTAGGGTTCGGTCTTAAGGTAATGCGAGTCTTAAATCGTGCCAAGATGGAGATGTGATTGTCCATCTTAATATTACATGTCTACACGTTGGAAACATCATTATATATAAATTCCACCGTTTTTTTTTAGACTAAAATAATTTCTGCAGATAGGTAACGCGCTCCTTATAAAAATAGCCAAGGCTGATTATGAACCGGATTTGATTAAAAATATTAAATTAATTAAATTGAATTATGTTAGATTTATCAAAATTTCAACTAATTTCATTCAAAGTAATTAAATTTGAATTAAATAGGATACTTATTTATTTTATACATGTTTATATTTTTTTTATTTTAAAACATTAAAGTTAAAATAAAATAAAAAAGGAAAATTAAGATAATTCTATCAGGTTGAATTCATCTCTGATTCAATAGAACGCGATTAGATGTTCAATTTTATAACTAATAAATAACTAAATTGTATTTTTAGTCACTTAAATAAATAAAAAATTTAGTCTCTAAAATGAAAATTAATATTTTTAATCTTTTACATTTAATAAATATTTTTTAGCTTCTTTACAAAAATATTTAAAAGATTAAAAATATTATTTTTTTTAATTTTTCATATTCTTATAGAAATTTTTTAAAATATTTTTTAAAATTTTGAAAGATTAAAATACAAATTTTTATTAAGAGCACTAAAAAGTTAAATAATTAGTTTGAAAAACTAGAAATATAATTAAATCTGATTAAATTATATTTTCTTTTTCATCATATTTTATTTGAATATTTAAATTGGGGACTTCATGTATTAGATTGTACTCCTAAAAATATCTACCCGCGGTATCTAACTAAATACAGATAAAATAAAAGAACATGTGACACTTGATTGTAAATTTGTAATTCCGACCAAAATTATGGACATACTATGCCATGTAATGCATAGCATTATATACCATAATTAGTTTAATTTCTTGGGTTACATACAGTTTAATGATTATTTTATTTTATTGAATTTTTTTAATATAAAATAGACATCATTTATAGAAGAAAAAAAATTGCAAATAATATTAGCTAAATACATATTTCGATGGACTATATTTGATTTTCATATTAGCTAAATGTTCCAATCTACTTCCCCGTTTTAAACTAGCAAAAGATCCAAATCGTTGGATTGGAACCTCGAGGGTTGGAACTATAAGTCTAGAATCATTACACATCACTCAAATCTGTGTCTATCCATGATTTACGGGTTTACATGTGCTACACAATTATTGATGCATATCATCAACGTTAGAATGATTCAAACCATGTAAATTTTTTGAATGGCCTAACACACATCACATCCATTACATCGTATTCTCAAAAGTATTTCATTTATTCTAACCATGCAAAACGCCTTACATTTATTATTATTATTATTCTATTACGCTCCAAATTAATGTAAACTAGATTTCTTATGAGAGAAATTTAAATGTTGATTTTTATAAATATTACATCCATCACATTTTCAATAAAATAATATATCAACTAGAATTAGAGTCTAAGCACAATGCGGCAAGAAACAAGCACACAACAACGCGTGAAAATGAAAATACAGACGACAGAGTAAGAATTTCTCGTACGTTTTGAAATATGAAACGTCCCATTTGCTAGAGATGTGAAACGGAGTTAAAATATACATTCAAAAAATTTATAACTTTTTAAAGTAATTTATAAATTAATTTAATTAAATAACTTTATTTTAATAATCTATAAAAATAAATTAATTTTTAATTTTTTAAACTAATTTATAAAATTAATTTAATTAAATAAATTTTATTTGACATATAAATTTATTTTAATAATTTATAAAAATAAATTAATTTATAATTTTTTATCTTCATAAAATTATTTGAGATATTTTTAATTTTTTTAATCAAATAATTAATTTATTATTTTATATAATTTTACATTTATCAATTAATCTTATCAAACACTCTTAATATAATCATCTAATTTATAAACTAATTTTATCAAATTAATTTATTTTTCACTTCTCAATGTATAAAAATCACTACCATCATCTATAATAGAATAATGTAAATAAGCCATAGGTGTTTTAAGTGTACTTTTTAACGTCTTGTAAATACTTATTTGAATCTTCAAGTCTTTGCAGAGTATACCACCAAAATTCGACTTGTATGGATTAGAGAAAATGTTGTTCAAATATTCCTTCCTTTTAGACAGGTACTGAACAATATTTTTTATCAAAAGATATAAATAACCATTGTAAGTGTGCACGATATGTGATATAAATATTTATTTTCTTATTTTATTTATTGTAAAGTTTTTAGTGAATTGTTTCAATTTTTTATTTAGTTCAGCTGTGATAGTAAGAATTGTTTTTAAAATAACATCTCTCAGGACAACTCATAAAGCAATTTGTTTTTATTGGAAAGCATATCACTTGTATCACAGAAGATCAATAATTGCAAGCCAGAGCAACCGTACCTTTTTTTTTTTTAGAGTTTCATTTATTTTTAAACATATCTTGTTTTAATTTCGTGTTAAAATAAAAAAGTTAATTAAGTTATTTAAAATAATAGAAAACAGCATGATGTCATGAAAAATATAAAAAATATATTTTTACAATTTCATGAATTACTTAGATGAAGTTGTCATAGTAGCATGTACTTGATTAAAAAGGAATCTATAATTCTAATAAAGCAGACACTCAATTTGAGAAACAAAGGGGGGAGAATTTAGGTTATGTCCAAAATTGGAGTTAATATTATGAAATATGTGTTTAAATAATTAATGTTGATTTTTTAAAAGTGATATGAAATTAAAGTTATTTAAAGCAAAGAGGGATGATAGGTGTAGCTTTCATGGCAGAGAAATAATGAGAGGGATGATTAGGTGTAAGGAGTGGAAAGAAATGCAGCCATATGCATATGATATGCAGATGCAAGGAGGGAAGCCAAGGAAGGCCCAACAGCCTTTTACTTTTGCTCTGTTAATGCCAACTGCCAACTGTGACTGTGGCTGTGGTGTGGGCTTCATTTGGACGGTAGTGATCCACACTTGCCATGCTCCCTCCTCCTTACGGTCCCACATTACCACCCCCCCGGCATCCCTTGGTGCTTTTTCTTTTGCTGACATGGATCATATTCTCTTAATCATATCTATTTTCTAAAACTGACTTTATATTTTTTTAATAATTAATTTGATGTAATTAATTATTTTAAATATATAAATTTAAAAATATAATTTATAAAAATTATTAATTTTATTGAGTAAATTTGAGTTTATTTTTTTAAAATTAAATTAAATTTTTATAAATAAAAAAGATTTTATTAAAAAATAATTAATTAATTTTTCAAGTTTTTTAACCGATATTAATTATCGATAAAATTAATGATATTTTGTGTATATAATATGTTAAAAAATATGTTATTATTTTATTTTTTATATAAAAATATAGAATAAATTATATTAATGTTTCTTAAAAAATTTTAAATTATATAAATAGTTTGTATT
>JAMLFT010010438.1:0-11833 GCA_026544285.1 Pachyrhizus erosus
TTAATAAACCAAAATTTCACAAAAATAAAAATAGAGAAAAAAATTAAATTAAATTAAATTAGGTTATCAAATTTCTCTAAAGTCATTTTTTATAAGGTTGTGAGTCTTTTACAATTTTAATTTATGATATTCTTATTACGAGAATGATGGTTAGTTTACGGTTTGGTTGTTTTGAAAATAAAAATGATTTTTATTAATTATCCTAAAAAAAAGATTTTTTAGATTTTGATAATTAAGATTCTTTAAGATTTGCAGTGTATGATTCTTGTGGTACCATAGGAATGTGTAATTTCTAATAGATTATTATAGTAAATAGTAAGAAGTATCGTAAGTGGAATTGTCAATGTATGATTTCTTAAGTGTAACTAATCTAATAATACATAAATATTAAGCATAACTTAAAAAATAAATATAGGTCACAATAGGTAATTTGATGTATTTTCTTTTAACCTTATTCCTTATATTACTTTATAATATTTAATTGTTTATTTGAGTCATTGTGGTTTTAATTATAATACTAAGTCATATAAAACATCATTTGTCACTGCAAGAAAATTAAGTATTAACAAAGAAAATTTTCTTTGCAATTCCCTGCTAAAGAAAATAGTGAGAAGATTACGAGTGAAACTTTTCTCATTAAATTTAAGTTGTTAATTGGTTCAATTAATACCTCTCACTATTTTCTCGCTAATCCTCTCGTTAATTCCTCACTAATTGTCCTGCTAATCTGTTGCTCGAATCCTTCGCTATTGCCTCGTAGGTGGAATGTCACTTTGTCCCTCACTAAATTTCCTCTCCATTCCTTCACTAATGGCTCACAAAGCCTTCGCAAGAGATTTTTCAATAATTCATCGCAAACTACTGTGCTATTGGTTCTTATTATTCCCTTGCTAATTGCTCGCAAAATTTTCTCGCAATTCCCTCTCCAATCCTTTGCAATCACCCATCACCATATCCTCGCTAATTCCTCACGAATTTATCCTATGCATTCTTTCGCTAATCCTTCGATAACATATCCAATGCATTGCCTCACAAATCCCTCATAATATATCTAATGTATTGCCTCGCTAATCCCTTGCTAAACCTACTGCCCCTGCACCTAACAATCACTAATCCTTGCCCAATCTATCAATTTTTTCTAGTGATTTTAATTCAATTATTTTCTGTAAATTCAATTAAATGTCAATTCTTTAAATAAAATATACTAAAACTTGATATAAAATAAAAGTAAGCTTGTGGGTAGAGTCAAACTTCTTTCAGTTGAATTGCACCAAATCTTTTATTTTGTTGTTGTTGAATTGTGTCTATACCTTTTATATTTTTTAATGGTTTGCCTTTCATATCACCTTAACCCAAATTACAAGAGTATTGAAGTTTATAATATGTTTTTACTCAAATAAATTGGGAAAAGATTCCCTTGAGCCTTGTCCATGTATCTTTTATGCTTAATGGGGATATTGTTGTTTATAACTGCATAAACATATTTTTGTTGTTTAACCTTATTTGTTGAGCTATTGGTGACTATTATTTTTGGATAACTCAAGTAGATGGTTGTAAGTTCCTTGGTAAACATGTTAGACGATAACTTATTTCTTTGTTTTGTGAACTACCATGATTCATTCCTACCATTTCTAATCCTAGTATAGCATGTTATGCATTATAAGGAACCATTTGTCACTGCTACACTTCCCAAGTTTTTGGTTGTTTAATTATAGGGTCAAAAGAGTCAAACATTACTTCATTGGTCATTTGGTGGAATAAGAAGAAAGTAATAATATCTAATGCTTGCTCTAAATTCTAACGATGCAAATTTACCTCATAGAGTTGTTGCTTGTGTGTTTAAACATAACTATGCTCTTTGTTTACTCTTTGACATTTCTCCATTCTTTTATGTTCATGAGCATGATTGTTCTCATTCTTTCTTTTTCTCTTTTAGTGTCTTGCATATCTATTAGATTATTTATTTTAATGTACTATGTTTTATATTTTTTAATATATTATTATCTCTTTTTCATATTTATAAATGTTTTACCCTTTTTTTTTATCCTAAAACTATTGATATTTTAGAAAGTTAAAGTGTAATTAGTATTTCCACCTTTTTCTCAAATAAACCTTTATTTAATATCTCATTACTAGTGATATAGACACAAAGAATTAAGATATTAAATAAGGATATTTTATTCCAAATATAATATTATACATTCATTAAATATTCAATAATCTATGTGTATTAATTTTCTAAATCTATAGATATGGGAAGGAGATAGCAATATTTTGTGTTTAAAAAATGGGTGGTACTACACCTACTCATTTCATATTATCCGAATCAATTTCATTTCATCTTATTTTGGATTAAGTTATGAGCATATTATTTTAATGCATCATTTTTTTTACTTTTATATTACTACTCATTTTTTCTTTGTAATGATTATATTTGATGTTTTTTTATTAGTTTGGATTTAAATTAAATTATTTTTTTGAAATTTTCTTCTCTTTTTCTTTTCATTTTGGTTTAAATTAAGTTAAGACATTATATTATTATGAAAACATAAATATTTTTAAGATAAAATGAATTTTTAGTTCCTGGAGATTTATCTAGTATTAAAAAATATAAAAATTATATAAAAACATATCATTGTTATTATAATAAAATATCCTTTTTTATGTTTAATTATTTGATCAAAATTAATCTTAATTTTTAATTTTTTTAAAAATCACAATTTTGATATATGAAGATTTGATCAAACTAAATCTTAATTCTATATTTTTAGAAACAATAATTTTGGTCCTCTTTTTTAATTTAAAAATATGATGGAATTGATGTTGATGTTATGTAACATCCATATGATATTGCTATTACATGGTTGCTATATGGATGTCATATGCCAGTCACTAACCATATAAAAAAATAAAATTAATGAAGTTAAAATAAGTAATAAGTTCTACCAATTTTTAAAAATAAGAGAATTAAAATAATTTAGGTGACAATATATATAGATATTAAAATTAAATTTAATTAAAAACATAAATATTTAAAACATATTTAACACTTTTTAAAATTTAAAGACTTGTATTGTAGGATTAGTACTTAGTTTAAAAGTTAACTTTTTATTTTAATACATGTCAATGATTTAGTTTAAAGTCATATTTGATGTATTTTGATAAATCAATTTAAACTAGAAATTGCTTTTTTTATTAAAAGAATTTTGTATAATTTAATAATTTATAAATTAAAAAATATTCCAATTTAAATTTATTTAAGCTATAATTATACTTTAAATTAAACTGATGAAATCATTCATAAAAATCCAAATTAAATTACCTCAATTGAATTATTATTTTTCTGTATAGATTAATCTAAATGAATAGGCAAGCCATATTGACGAGCTAATGATCAATATGACGATTGATTGATAACCATCTCTTTTAAATATGTGAATAAAAGTTTGACTTTCATAGAAGAACATTTGTTTTAGAAGAGATTACGAGCTTAAATAAATCTTAATATATATATTTTGAAAGATTAGTATCTGACTTAGAGCTAACAGGGTAGAAGTGGCAAGACTCATGAGACATGGCATCACATAGATAGATCCAAGGAGGTTTAAGGGAGTGATACGCACCAGTACCAGCACCAGCACCAGCACCAGCACCAGCACCAGCACCAGCACCAGCACCAGCACCAGCACCAGCACCAGCACCAGCCCCAGCCCCAGCCCCAGCCCCAGCCCCAGCCCCAGCCCCAGCCACAAGTCAACTTGTGATTTCGAAGAGTGTAACACAGATTAAGCCAACCCAACTCAAACCCATGTCGTCTTCTGTTCATTCATTCAACAAAGTCACATCAGCTTTAGACAAAACTCATCTCACACACCGTCCTACATTAATTAGGCACATTGGTTTTTCCCGCAAAATCACATCCATTAATTAGCTAGTTAAGTCATCAACTCATCACTTTCTGGCTTTGTCTACGATATAGTACATGTTTTGTCGGCTAATTCTATGTAATTATTTTATACATGATTTATTAGATTTTATTCTACAAAACAAAATGAAATTATTAAATTAAGTTTGTATGAAAAAAAAAACAAGTTTAATTATATTTTATAGTAGAAGTGTCATTTATTTGTTTAGATATATTTCTTGTTTATATCATGTGTTATTTATGGGATGATTTGATTCTTTTCGCCGGTTGATTATTGGGTTTACTATTTGAAACTAACTTGATACTAATCGTTTAATTTATTGTAAATTATGAGTGATAATTATATTTCTTAAATCATTAAAGGGATATTAATGAATTTAAATTTTTATATAAGATCTTAAATTTGAATCTTAAAATATGATATAAAAAGAATAATATAAGATAAATATTTAAATTATATGACAATTTTTTATTTTATTAATATTTGATGGATAATGAATATGATAAATGTGGTAATAAAAAAATCATATATAAGATAAACATTTATATATTAATTAACGCTCTTTACTTTAAATTAAAGATTAAGAAGAGTTTATAAAATGATAAATTTTCTCACCTTCACAATCATTATTAAGACCATACGTTAATTTTGCATAAGATTGAAATAAAATAATTTAATTTTATTATATTTTTTTTTTATTATGTTTATATGTGTGAAATATTCATTAATTTGATAGAATTGTTGATGATTAATTTTTATCAAAAAATTTAATTAATTATCTTTACTCGAGTCTTTTTTTTTAATTATTTTTTTTCATGCTTAAGATTTAAAAATATTTTTTTAAAAACATAATTTTATTAAGTTATATGAACTTTGATTGATTTATACTATTATTCTCATAAAAATATTATTATTACATAAAATAAGATAAAATCCCGGAAGTATGATAAAGTCAATAAAGTACTACGATCAACAAAATCATGACCAAAAGAACATCTATATATATATATATTAAATGTATTTAAAATATTTCTTTCCTTTGATGCAAAATTAGTTATTAAATTTATAGAACAAAATTTAGAAACTAATTTTTTAAAATAAATTATTTATTTAATTATTACATTCTTTTAATGAATATATAGTAGATAACTTAGTTATAGTAATTATCATAAAAATTTCTTTTTTTGAAAACATAATACTCATTAAATTCTTATACCAAACTATTAATTGTTACAGTTTTTTTTTTTGTTTTTTGTAAAATGATAACAATATGACTCGAAATCAAGACTTTATACAAATTATTCATATCTCTCACTATAAGGATTAGATCAATCCTAATAGATAATACAAATTACTTATTTTTATAAATATTAATTTTTGAATCTGTATGTACATATATTATCATTTTTTGGGTTCCACAAAAGTGGAGGAGCTCTAGCATCAGTCTTTCTCGCCTAATCCCATGCTTTAAGATTAATTTTGTTTGGAGTTAAAGAGCCTGTGCAAGGTATTGGACTAACAAAATGCTTCTATAATCAAAAGGTTGGCCCAACCCTAAAGTGAGTAAAGCCTTGGCCTTATGCCCCTAAAATATTTTTACTCATTAATAACATATTTTTTCAAAAACATTAAAGTAAGTAATTACTTGATAAATTTAATTTATTGAGAGTAATTAAATATTTTTCTTAAAAAATCTATCTCACATCACCCAAAAATTAATTAAGATTAAATATTTTTTTAGTCATTCAAAGTAAAATTGTCTCATTTTTAATCTATTGTTTATAACTTAAAGAATCCATTGTCTCATTTTAAGATTAGAAAAATAAATGTGGGTGAATTTCACTTCTTATTTAATAAATTCTACTCATAAATTTATAATTTTTAATAAATTTTAACCAAAATAATATAATCTGTTAGAAAATCTATTATTAGCGTCTTTTTATATAAAGACCATACATGATACAATTTTATAAATGAAACACCAAAATAATTTTAGTTTAAAAGACTAAAAACAAATAATCTTATTTATAAAGACTTAAAATATATTTAACTCTATTAATTACTTATTAACATAATTATATCCAGTACTTTTTACACCTCAAATTATTTTATCACCACACAGTTTTATTTCTTTTCCTTTACTTGATAAAAACCTTATACGGTTGTACCTTAGTGTTCAAGATTGAAAAAGAAATCGTTTTGTTTTACTTGATAAAAACGTTTTACGGTCATACAAGAACTAAAATCGTTTTTGACATTTTTATGTTTCTTAAGAAAAACAAGTGGAATTTTTTTCAATTTATCTAAGTCACCAAACTTGCTATTTTCCTAGGCCATTTATCTTTTTCCACAAGAGTAAAATGTTGTAATAAGTGTCTATATATCCAATTTTTTTCCAGAGAAAATAAGGTTAACAAGCATACCTCCCACGCACATGTTATTATGGGTGCTAAAAGGAACTTGAAGATGCTTATTAGACCACTTCAAACAACCATTCTGATCTCTTCCACCAATGATGACACTATTAAATCACAAGGTCATATTTTCCAATATATATATTAGTGGTCTGCTCTCAAAGTGCTTCCTGAAATGTTTGGAGATTTCATTCTTCAATTGATCAACTCCCTGAAATTCTAATTCCAATATCAACATTTGGAATTAGAATTTCATTCACTTGCCTCCACCTATTAATATATGTAGTGGCGACACTCTATTTTCATAGAATGCCAGTGTTCCTTAACAAATAGTACCCTTCAACTTTATAATCCCAAACAGTCTGGGACTCCAATTAATTACCTATACCATGCGTTGGATCAAAATTTTTGTCTACTGTTTATGCTTTGGGCTTCCATTATGCAGATGCGTTGAATAGTAGTAACTGGACTTCAGAACCCGCAACAACCTTAATGGGTACAATAGTCTCATCCACACTGACAATACACCTACCCAACATGGACCAAGCTGCACCAGATTATCTCTATGCAGTCTCCATCCATCATTTCCGTTACTCACCCTTAACTCCTCCTCCTTAGGCGTCAATCCCTTCAACACACAATTCACTTTACCACGTTGGGATACTAATTAACCACACAGTCTTGATAATATAGTTTAGTTTATATTTAATGAATTTTATATAAATTCAACTAAAGAAAAAGGGTAAAATAACATCTTGGTAATACTAACATTATCCATCTTGATTATAACGCGAACACAATTATAAGGGTACAAATTTCCACTTTCTTTCAATTTATTTACTCCATATCCGATCAATTATTATATTAACAGCGATGCTATTTGTTACCAAGAAAAAACTGACACAAAAAGCAAGAATTAGCAATTCGACCCATCAAGAAAGAATAGGCATACATTGAATAATAAGCAATCCAAACACATTTTATTCCATATGGTTCTTTAGCTACAATATTTGGGGCACTATAGCTAGCATGTTTGTCATACTAAAGAACCTTTGATACATTTATATAATATATCTTATTGACTAACTGGGAAATGAGCACTGTAAAGATCTTTATTAAACGCTGGCACAGCTAGGTTTAACATCAGTTTTTGGTGTAAGTGACAGCGAAGGATAACTTTTCGGTTATTGAATGGCGAAAGGTGCGGAAGGCGACAAAATCGTTTTCTCCCAAGCGGTGTTGGTCGCAGAAACTGAACCAGCCTCGGTTTAGCACATAGAAAACGTTGGCACCCAAGACCCATTTTTTGAGCATCATTTCGAACTCATGGCCACCTATGTCGTACACGTTCACTTGAATTCCCTCTCTCACATCTTCGCCTTCTTTCAAGAAGTGCAAGAAGATATCTTCAAACTCGGTCACGCGCAAGAACAGGTTCCACTTGTCATTGCTCAGTTGCGTCCTGTATGGCATGCTCAACTCGCAGTCTTTGACAATGCCTACGTTGAGTATGAAGTCCAGCTGCATCTCCTCGTTGTTCCTAACTTCATTTCCTGCTCTCTTGTCCTCTCCAACCACGTTCTTTCCCCTCTCTGCACTTGACGAGCCTTCTGCCATCACTTTTTTTTTCTTAATAACTCTTCTGCAAAGATGAATATGACACTCCAATTTGGAGTTCTTATTCTTTGGGTTATGGCAAATGGCCCATCTATATATATACACTACAACCCTCACTCACTTTTACTAACTCATGAGTAACCCGATACGCATCTCCTTTGGTTAGAATATATTTAATTATAACCGCGTGTTTAAAAAATTAAGTAACACTTGGAAAATAATTAAGAAAAAATATTGATTACAACATTAATTAATTCCTAAATGCATTATAACATTAAAAATAATACACAGAATCCTGAAGGATTACTATCAATATACATGCATACATTAAACATCAGTTCAATTATTAAATATATCTTACTATTAATTATTAAATATAGCTGTAAACATACATAATCTTTAATGAATGTAATTTAAATAATTTCTTTTGAATTTCTTATCTTCTATTAAATACTCTTTAAAACATCACATATATTTAAACAATTTATACATATTTTGTTTCAATAGTATAATTTTAAACAATTCTTAAATAATTTACACTTTTATTTTTTTTTTATTTACACAAAATTTTTTAATTAAAATTTTAGTTTAATTATTTTAATTAAGACAAAAAAATATTTTTTAATCATAAACAATCATTGCTTATAGAATCACATAAACTTATTTTTAAGTAATCCAACATGACATATAAATCTTTTCCAACGATAAAAAAAATAAATTAAGTAACGGTATCTTAAAGTAATCAACTTGTTAAATAATAAATGTTGAAGATGCTCTTACACTTATAAATGACGTGTTTTAGTTTCTATATAAATAAAATTTTACATTTTAGTCTTTACTATTAAATACACTTTAATATTGTTAGAATGTCTTATCTCTGATATGACATTGATGTATTTACGCTTTATATTTTAGTTTTTATATTTATATTATTTTATATATTAATTCCTATATTTACACAATTTTTATATTTTAGTCTTTATATTTAGAAATTACTAATTTTAATCCTATTATAATAAATTTTTTATATTTTAGTCTCTATATATAAAAGATTAAAAAAGAGACAAAAAAATGATTATTTTCTTATTTGCAAAGACTAAAAATACATTTAACTTAAATTAAAATAAAACTTATCAAATCAATTTCATATATTTAATGTTATAAATTTAAAAGATTAATTTCTCTCCTTTATTAGAATGATTTAATATAATAAATACTTTTTAACTATTAAATGTGATAATTTAATAATGATAATGGTCTAGTTTGTTTAAATTTTAAAAAAGTGTTTTTAAAAATTATTTTTTAAAGTGTTTTTAAGAAATAAATAATTTTTTATATTAAAAACCTAATTTTAAAGAATAGTTTAGACCATCAAATTTAAAAAGTAAAAAAATTATTTATTTTATAAAAAATATTTTTTTAAAAAAAATAAGTACAAACAAACAATTCCAATAAATACATTTTAGCATGATGAAGATTTGATTTTAACTTTGAATATTGAAAATATTTTATTAAGAGAGAGAAGTTTATTTTAGTAATTTTTACGTTTCACAGCAATTAATATCTTATTGACCGTTAGGAGCTACCTTTGATTTATACAAAAATAAAAATGTCCTGTATTATATATTAACAAGAGACCTACATACTGTGAATCAAGGTCAAACTCTATGTCTTGCGTACATCCCACATAAGTTATAATTAAAAATGTTCGTTTTTTAGACTTTTATTAATTTAGAGAAATGAGAAATTTATCATATATGCTTTATGTTTTTCATTAATAGTGAAATTTATTGCATAAATTCTTATATGATAAGAGTGCATTGAATAAATACTTGATCTAACTCATTACCTAATCAAATACATACAAAAATGAAATTTAGGTTTTCAAGTTCCATAATCATAATTGTCAAGCAATAATTAAAATATTAATTGATAATTTTTAAATATAGGTTATATTAGTTAATAATTTAGTTAAAAAATTGAAAATTTAAGGAGTGTGTGTACCTGTGTTTTTATTTCATATTTTTATTTTTATTTTTATTTTTTAATTACAAAATTATCACCTTATTTTTAATTTATTTTCTATTTTCAAATATTTATATAAGACAAAAAAATATTTTTGGTGTTTTCCGTACAAACCTTTGAAAAAAAATTAAAAACAAGGTGGTAATTTTTGTAATTAAAAAGTAAAAACAAAAAATAAAATCAGAAAATAAAAGCTAACACAATTAAACACCCTCTTAGTTTTTAGTTAAAAGCTTAAAGTTGTTTACTTATTAAATTAAAAATATTAGGTAAAATTAGAAGTTTAACTAAATTATAAATATAAAATGGAATAGAAAGAGTAACTTATATAAATATTATATATACTTGTATTTTATAGGCAAAAATATCTTTTTATGCGATTATATTTAAATTTTTCAATAATTCTGAACTCTTATTATTTTTTGTTGAATTATTAAAAATAAAAAATATTGAATAGTTATAAAACAAAAAATGACAACAATGTAAAGATTTTGTTGATATATAAATTAAATGAAAAGTTTCTAGATGTCGATAGTAAAATGTTAAAATTGTGCAACTATAACGACAAAATTATAAAAATATTATAAGAATAAAGACTAAAACATAAAAGTGTAAAGATTTTAATGTTATATTATTGTCATCTTAGTGTCATATTAATACACTGACATAAACTAAAATATAAATATTTTGTTCATATAAAAACTAAAATGAATAAATTTTAAGTGTAAAAATTAAAATATAAAGATTATATATAAATATATAGATCATAAAATTATTAAACCTTATTTTATACATTTTCTAATTAAAATATCAATAGTAATGATGTCTTTGAACTTATATGTTCCTTCCAAGAGTGTAGATAATTAATCTTTATGCATGATTGTGATTTTATAAAGTTTGAAACACTAAAAGGTACTAAAGTTAAGTATATAAATTGATCGATTTATTTAATTCCATTCCACAATGACTCATAATTTAAATGAGTCAAGTCGATCTGGATCGTAAAATAAATAATTTAATTTTTTTAATTCATATTTGCCCTACTTGCAGGCTTACAATTCAGCCTACAATCTATGAATAGAAAAGAAAAAAAAATTATAAAAAATAAAAAAGTATAATAAAAATAAAAAATATTTTAAAAAAACATTGACAAGGATTGCAGTACTGAAATTCATGATAAGTTAGACTCTTTTTAATTAGTTCATGTATACATTAAATAATCTAAATCACAAAAACATACAAAAAAAAATACACAAAATATATAGTGAAAAATTATAAACAGTACATGCATATAATTAGTTCAATTATTAAATATAACTCACTATTAATTATTAAATATAGTTTTAGTAATTATTAAATATAACTAATTCTTCTTTATATGTAAATGTGTAAGATTATAGGTATATATTAAAATTTTTAATAACACACATATATATATTTATATGCATGTGTAATTATCTCTATTTAATAACATATACTCATATGATAGGTCCTACGTTTGCTAAATTTATATTTTATATAATAAATTTAATAAATGTAATATTTAATATTATTTAAAGAAAAAACTGCTTATTTCTATATCTATATAAATGCTACATTATTAGCATTAAATACTATATTAAACATCTATCTTTAAGTGCATTTTACTTTTATAAACAATTATATATACACACATGTTTTGGTGTACATAATTTTTTTTGGTGTACATACGTACATAAATATTGATATAGATGTGTAAATTTATATTTAAAAGCTAACAAAACTAACTTATAAATTCATAAAATCAAATATATATTTTTTATTTATTGAAATATAAAATCAATATTCTAAAATATTAATTTTATATTTCAA
>JAMLFT010010439.1:0-11832 GCA_026544285.1 Pachyrhizus erosus
ATTTTATGAAAAAGATTTGTCGTACACTTTTTACCAAGCTTAAAACTGTCTTAAATGAGCAAAGGAATAAAATGAATTATGATAACAAAATTTTTTTCTTAACTCTTTTTTTCGCTATCTGTACCCATCCTTCTTCTCGAAAACACTATTCACACCCCTATTTACTGTTCATCTTCTTCGATACAATTTTCAAACTAGAGAGAACTCAAATTTGGTTCTGCTTCGAGGGAACCTCCTTTATCGAATCAATATCGCAAAAACATTACAAATGATATTCCAAACAACAATTTATTAGAATAACAATTCCTCCTACCTTTTAACGCGTTCTAACGAGACTCACAGCGGTGCTCCGGTGGGTGTGGCTTCCTCTTGGTTCTAGGAGCGTTTCCTTGAGCTATTGGTATAGACACGTTCCAGGCGAGGCTATGAAACTAATGAGACAAGAATAGATCAAAGAGGGTGAAAAACTAGAGAGAATTTAAGGGCTTAAATCGTGTTTTTCCTCTTCCTTGACGTGAGTTCTCGCTTCCATTTATAGCACTCGTTCCGGCCGATTGGCTTTGCGTGAACGCTTCGCAGGGTATGGGCACGGGTCAGGTTGCAGAGAGCAGGGCGTCAAGTCCTAGCTGAGCGCTCTGAACTTGGGCATGACATTGTTCAGGGTAGGGCGTATGGAGGAGATGAGGGTGACTGTGTATGGCTTCCTGCACGGCAACGACATCCGCATTTGGCATTTGCAGATTTGCTTCGTATATATTTAAACGCCTTAAGTTCTCACTGAACACATCCTGGCTCAGTGATTAAGATGTTGAGCACAGGAACGGCAGGTCCCCCGTTCGATCCCTGCTGAGCCTGAGGCGCTTCAATTTTTATTTTTTTTATGTAGTTGGGCTATCAGCCCAATTGGTCCACTTTACCTTATTCGCACCCCTTTTTTTCTCTTTCACACTCCCTTCTTCTTACTTTTATTACGTACAAATTTATATATTTATTATTTTGTTTTATTTTATTATTATTATTATTTTATTTCTTTTTATTTTTTATTTTTTATTTTTTTTATTTTCCTCTTCTTAGATTTTACTCTTTCCTTTTTTTTTTTTTATTTATAGATCAATAATCTCTATGTTTATTATTTCTATTAATTTCCAAATCTTATAAATTCAAAATTTCTACTCATCCTTTCCTTTTAATTTTTTATTATTTACTAATTCATTTCTTTAAACATTCACTCACATCCTATGATAAAAAGTAAACTTTGAATTTAATATTATATATGGATTTGGGATGTTACACATACAAGTAATGTCTCCATATTTTTAAGGCAAAAGCTACAACAGCTAATTCTAAATCGTGAGCTAGGTAGTTTCCTTCGTGTGGCCTTAGTTGTCTTGAGGCATAGGCAACTACTTTTCCTTCTTTCATTAGCACACATCCTAATCCTTGATGTGACA
Source organism: Pachyrhizus erosus (assembly GCA_026544285.1). Lineage (NCBI taxonomy): Eukaryota > Viridiplantae > Streptophyta > Magnoliopsida > Fabales > Fabaceae > Pachyrhizus > Pachyrhizus erosus. The sequence goes on from JAMLFT010010439.1 coordinate 1,452, forward strand.
CATCACAATACACATCAAATGTCTTTTCAAGATCAGGTAGTTCTAATATAGGCACAATGATTAATCTCTTTTTCAACTCTCAGAAACTATTCTCATATACATCATCCTAGATAAAAGCTTGACCCTTCCGAGTCAATTTGGTCAAAGGTAAGACTAACTTGGGAAATCCTTCAATGAATTTCCAATAATAGCATGCTAAACCAAGAAAACTCCTTATTTTAGTAATGGTTGTTGGGGGACTCCATTGCATTACTGCTTCCACTTTGGTAGGGTCGACTGCAATCCCTTCTTTTGTCACTACGTAAAGCTTACTTCTTCTAGCCAAAAGTCACATTTTGAAAGTTTTGCGTATAGTTGACATTCCTTCAAGATCTACAACACGATCCTTAGATGCTTCGTGTGCTCCTCGTGGCTCTTTGAATAAATCAAGATATTATCAATGTATATTACTGCAAATTGATCCAAGTATTCATGAAAGATCCTATTCATATAGTCCATGAATACTGCAAGAACGTTGGTTAATCCAAAGGGCATGGTCAAGTATTCATAGTGTCCATCATATGTGGGAAAAGTCATCTTGGGAATATCTTCCTTCTTTACTCGAATTTGATGATATCTCGATAGTATATCGATCTTTGAGAATACCTTAGCCCCTTTCATTTGGTCCATCAAATTATCGATTCTAGGAAGCGAATGCTTGTTCTTGAAAGTTACTTTGTTTAGTTGACGATAATCGATGCATAATCGCATACTCCCATCCTTCTTCTTTAATAATAGTATTGGTGCTCCCCACGACGACATACTTGGTCTGATGAATTTCTTGTCCAATAGTTCTTCCAATTGACTCTTCGCTTCAACTACTTCCTTTGGGGACATTCTATAGGGAGTTATGAAAATTAGATTAGATCATAGTAATAGGTCTATGGAAAATTCTACTTCTCTTTTAGGTGGCAGTTTTGTCACGTTTTCAGGAAAAACTTCTAGAAATTATCTTATAATTGGTAGGCTACTATATCCACTTCAACTCCTACTTTATTGAGAACGGTACCATGAAGATTTGGAAATTTCCCTCTCTTCTAGTCCTCATATTCGTTAGGATTACAACTCAAAAACTCGTTGGTATGTTTGTTTAAGGGGCTAAAGTTTAGGGTTTTGTGGTGACAATCCAAGATAACGTGGTTAGAGGATAACTAACCCATTCCTAGCACTATGTCTAGATTGGATAAAGGAAGAAAAATCAGGTTAATCATAAAGCCTTGGCTTTCTAATGATATGAGGCAATTTATACAAGCTAAGTAGGTAATTACAAACTTATTAGTGGGGGTACAAGACATAGATACTCTCTATCGATCTTGGTAATGTTATACTTTGTCAGGATTACTAAGTCGACTCTATGTGATCCCCTATTCTAGGGAAGTCCACAAACTTGATGTGTTTACACCCCTAAGGACTTTCATAGCCTGCATACATTCCTCGGGTATCTTCTATAGTCAACCCATTGCATTTCTCCATGTTTGAATCTCACACAAATTATGATTTAACCACTTCTTTCTTCCTTCTTTCAATCAAGTCTTATGATACAAGATCCTAAGAAACATTCATAGATGGAAAATCCCACTTTATAGCAATCATAGTAACATCAATTGGCCAATTTATCAATCATTATTGGCTCTTTATAACCAAATTTCATATTGCGAGAGGGATATTTTAAATCAAGGAGACTTGTTGAACTCTTCAGTTATCATTGTCTACTATCTTAGGGTTTCATTTAATAATATTCCATGATAAGAAATATATCATCAACGATAGTATATATATATCATGAGGGAAATCAAAAGAATATTCAAACTTAAGGATTTCACATTTCCTTAAGAAAGGCATTTTAGTCATTTTACATATCACTTATGGGTTTTATTGTAAAATTTATTTTTATATCTTCATGTATTGAATAATAATGAACCCTTAAGATGGGTTAAGCCATTAAAAATTAAATTTGAAATCAACTTTGATAAATTTTTATAGGAAGGGTATTTTAGTAATTTACTCATAAAAAGGGTATTTTGGTCACTTTAACATTTATAGAAATTTTCATCCTAATTTTAAAATAGATATCTAAAAGTTTTAGTTCTATTATTTTTCAAAAAGATTACCTAGAATTACAAATTTTCTAAACGATAATGATTAGGGGCATTTTGGTTATTCTTACATAATTTCATTTTTTATGAAATCTTATCACTTTTCTAACTTCATGAATGTTGTTAACCTAGTAGTATCAATGTAAAATATCTTGGCTAACTTTTCTTGAATTTAGAATAACAAAATTTTAAACTCCTAAAGGAGGGGTATTTTGGTCTTTTTTCATAAAAATTTATTATGTGGATTTTTATCATATTCCTAACTTTACAATGAATATAAGTTTAATTAATTTATGCATAGAAAATTTCTAGCTAATATTTCCCTAAGTTAGATTATCCAAACGGTAGAAATTTTAGTTCTTCATTACTAGGGGTATTTTAGTCATTTTGTAAGATTTTAAATTTACAAATTTTTATTTCATAATCACATTTTAACCTTTTTCCTAGAACCTAGAGTAAGATTTTCCTGTTTATTTTGTTCTTGTATTTTGGATAGTGAAGGTAAGAACATTGTAAGAATTTAGACCTAGGGGTATTTTAGTAAAATTTACCCCTAGGAGCAAAATAGTTATTTGACCATCTCCATTTTTCTTTCTCAAGAAACAGGACAATGTTTTGGTTCGAAATTGTTTTCAAATTTTCCTAACTCCTCAGTTATTCTTATTTTGTGTTTATTTATCAAATATTGAATTATTCATAGTGGAATATTAATCTATTAAACATTAATTACTTAGAATTTGAAGAACAAGAACGAACCTACAAAGCTCATGTTTTACTTTCCCTATGAATTTAAGAAAATTTCCTAACCAGAATCATTCAAACACGATAAACATGGCTTATTCTAACGGAAATTGAATCAATTAGGGCATTGATAGATAGAATTGAGTTATTCGAGTTTCAGAATATGAGCTTTTCAATTTCAATTCAATTTTAGAGAATTCATTAACTTTAGAATATTAAAATCTCATAAATACAAATTCATATATCCTAGAACAGGTGTAGTAATTAAAGTTGAAGAAAAAACAACTCCTCCTACCTTAATTTTTAATTTTTCAATAAGAAATTGTAATTTTCAGCGAAGCCCCGACTTTCGTCCAAATTCGCAATTCCTTCACCATTTCTTCGAATTTCTTTAGTAAACTCAAAGTTTGGGATGATTCGAAGATTTAGGAATTTCTTTAGTAAACTCAAAGTTCTTTGAATTTTGAGTTCTAAGTTTGATTTTGATCACGTTTTAATAGTGTCTTCTGTAGTGACCTAAATTTTGATAATAAAATCACACACAAATTTTTGAAAGTACTTCCATTCATTAATTTACATCAATTTACATACAACAATACTATTTTTACATCATAAAGGACAAATTTAAAATTTATCTCCGATGTTCTCAAAAGGATCCTCCTTTTCGGATGATTCTGCCTTGGGAATAGGTCTGGCAGTCCTAGTTCTAGTGTAACTGGAGGGAGTAGTTTGGTTGGAATTGTTGGGTTGTCTCCTTCTGGGGTGTGAAGGAAGTCGGGGAGGTAATTCTAAGAATTGAGAAGGTTCTACCTGGGTTAGCATTATTGGAAGGTCTATTTGTCTTGAGGTTGTAGGAGCGAAGGGTGCTGCAAGAAAGAAAGTAAAACATATGTAGCTTGTATATGTATCTAGTTAATATAATGGGTCTCTGGTCCATCGGCCACAAAGTGGGGTAATGGACAAGTGGAATAGAGGACGGAAGTCATTAGACATCTTTTCCTAAAAATGTCAGTTGTAGGAGTGAGTCTTCAATTCTCTAATTGAACATATAATATGGGTGTACTTGTACTTGTATACTCTCGACCTTACTGTATCGAGTCCTATTTATTAGTATTTAGCATTTTGGGATCCCTCGCTGCCTCTTACTATTGACTCCCGAGGAGTTATGCGAACGTAACATTAAATCCATAATTTGCAATTTTTTGGGTGACAATTAGGAGTACATATCTCAAGCTTGTACTAGGCTTAGATACTCTCCACTGATCTTGGCAATGCTCTGCTTTTTCAGGGTTACCAAGCCAACTTTGTGTGACTTCTTTAACTCATACAGTCCAAAACTTGGTGCCTATACACCCCAAGGACTTCCACAGCCTGCATACGTTCCTTAGGTACCTTATGTAGTCAACCCATTGCATTTCTCCATTCTTTGTTCTCACCCGTAATATGCTTGTAATTATTTTCACCTCTGCCTACTTTGATCAAGTCTCATGGTACCAAATCCCTAGAATATTCGTAGTTGGAAAATTCCCGCTTTGTAGTATTCACCTAATTTTTGTTTAACCAAATTTGATGCACCATTACTGGCTCGTTTCTACTTAGTTTATATTACGGGGGATCTTTTATGACGAGGAGACTTATCGATTAACATCATTTATTATGTTGAGGTTTCATATATGAATTTTCTTTCCCATTATAGAATAATTAGTATATTCTAAATATTTAATTATTTCCTTCCTTAAGTTTTTCCTAAGTTTACAAACCAAGGGAATTTTAGTCATTTATGAAAATTTATTAGGTTGTTCAAAATTTCTATCATAATCAAAGCTTTGGTTGGAACACTGATTAAATTTTTCTTCTTAAATCCTTGATAGCCTTAGGGTCAGAAATTTGATCTAAGGATAATTTGGTCATATTTTGCTCTAGGGGTAAAATGGTCATTTTGATAGTTATATGGCCTTTACTTATAATTTTAATCTCTAGGTGAATAAATCTTTTGGATACATAATTCTTAGAAGTTTCTTGATCATTCTTTGGTTACATAAGTTGATCAACCCACAATTTAGGGTTAAGGGTATTTTCATCTTTTTTCACAAAATATAATTTAATTGAGTTTCTTTCCTTTTCTCACCTTAAAAACATCACGCATTTTTCCTAATATTAAAAACTTAGCCCTTTGGAGCTTAAGAAATTTTTTAAATTGTAGAAAAATTTAATTTCTATTATAGGGGTATTTTAGTCATTTATGAAAAATTTATCCTCTTGGAAATTTTTATAATATTTTCAACTTATAAATCTTGGTAAAAACTATAATATTTGTATAGGAAATTTAAACTATTTTTCCTGAAGTTGAAATGTCCTAGAATTGCTAAAAAAATCCTTACTTTTACACTATAGGGGTATTTTGGTCATTTTGGGCAAAATAAATTATTTCATGAGTTTTTAAATTTTCAAAATTGAAGAAAATATCTACAACCAATTATAAAGCATAATTTGATAATTTTCCTTAAATTTTTGTTTAAACAGAATAAAAATCTTTATTTGACTTAATTAAGGGCATTTTTGGAATTTGTAAAAATAATTAAATTTTCATCAAATTTTCTGTGAAAATTTCCTTCCATCCTTAGGTACATAGATAAGGCTATCTCCAGGTCTATTTTGAGGTTAAAATGAATAAAAGTGACTCAGAAATAAATAAAAATAGAATATGGGTAATTTGGTAGTTTTTTTAAAGTAGGAGTAAAATGGTAATTTTGACTTCGTCTTCGACCTCTTGAATTGGGGTTTGAACTAGAGTAATTCAAATTTCCAATCTCAAATTCTAATGTTTTTTTTGCCATTCTAAACATCGAGAAACGTTCGGTTTATTGTGCTTTACTAATTTTAACTTTCAATAGAGCAGATAACCAACAAACACTACCTATTTAGTCGATTTTTCAAAGCTTGAGGATGAGGAATTAATTGTTCAATTCTGGAGAATTAAGGTGTTTTAAGGTTGTAATTCTAAAAAATTCTAATTGAAATGAAATAAAAGGATTCAATAATAAAATTAAGAAGAAAGGAAGACCCTTCCTACCTTAATTTGAAATTTCAATTTTCTTCAATGGAAGCTTGAGTTACCACTGTGAAATCGTGATTCTATGGTTGTTCCTGCGATTTTTCTGCACCAATAAGTTGTTGGGCATGTGGAGAAGTGTTTGGGATAGGTTGGGAGTAATTTGGTTGTGTATGATGGATTTTTCGAAGAGGAGGAAGCTTGCGTTGATGGCGGATTTCGACTATCATAGAGGGATTATTTTATTCTCCTAAAGCCTTGCTGAGTCACGAGGGAGGCGTAGGCTAGCCTTGGTGGTGATTTGTAGAAAAATCTCGAAGCTCAAAGGAAGAGCTTGAATGGCGGTTCATTGAGGAAGACGATGAACGCAAGGAAGGAAGAAAGCCATTTTATTTCATTAATATTTCAACGATGGGTCTAGCAGTCTCAATTGTCACTCTCCTCTCTCTAATTCCTAATATGAACCTTCAAAAGGCGACGGGTTCGTACCTAGCCAAACCCTTTTTTTCTACTTTGCTTTTCATTTTAGAGTTATTTATGCACTAATCCTGTATGTATTAATTAATGTGAGGTGTGCTACCCACGTGGGGTAGCTCAGTTGGCAAAGTTGGGCACCGCTTCTCTCTCTCCTTCATGTATAGGGGCTCGAATCTTGCTCCCATTTTTTTCAAATTTTGTTTTTTTTTATTCCTTTTCTTTTTCTTTTATTATATTTTTTATTTTTATAATTTCTGTATCAAAATAAATTTTTATTTTATTAGTTTGATCATTATTAATTAACTATAAATTAAATTTTCTTATTTTAAATTCTTAATTTATTATTTAGACTAAACTTTAATTTTCTCCTTTTAAATATTCTGGAGATTATTTTTGATTCATCACCAGTAATTTTGTTTAATTATTTTTCTTTAACTTATTTTAAATTTTATAATTATTATAATATTTATTTCTAAATTCTTTTAAGAAATTATTTATTTGGCTACATAAATTAAGATTATATCTAAATAATCTATCTATGTCTGAAAGTCTAGCAAATAGTATTTATATTTAAAATTTAAAAGTAGGATATTACATCTTCCACCAGCCTTCTTAGCTTATTTTATTCCTTAACGCTAGTCGTAACTTTGTTGAGTCAAGGAGGCTAGCTAGCTAGGCTAGGTGGCAAGGTAGCATAAACATGTGAGGTTGAGGAAAGAGCTTCCATGGCGGTTGGAGAAGAATAAGGACAAAGAAAGGATATAGAATTTGATTTATCATAAAATGTCAGTGATGAACTTAGCGGTCTAATTGGCAAATATACCTTCCTATCTTCCTTAGTGCCTAAAAGGGGGCGGGTTCGATTACTAGCCATCCCCCTTTTATTTTTTATGTTTTTATTTCCTTCTTACCTCAACCTTATTCCTTTTGTACCAAATGTTAAGTTATTATTCTACCATTAGTGGATATCTTAATTGGTAAGCACTTTTCTCTCTTCCGCGGCCTGGGTTCAACCCTCCTCTCCCCCTTTTTTGAATTTTGTTTTCTTTTTCTCATTTTTTTTCTTTATATTTTATTTTTTATTTTTATTTAAAATTATTATTTTTACTTCTAAATTTTTTGTCTAATCTCTTATAAATTACTTTGTATTTTTCTTCACCTACTTCTATATTTTTCTTTGTCAGAACAGTTTAATAAATTTTGCAAATTTATTTATTTAACTTGTTTTCTTTGTATTTTTATTATAAAACTCAAACTTTTATTCTAAAAATCCAAATGATTATTTTTTAATTTTATCCTTCTAATTTCTTTATGTCCTAAAGAAAAATTGTGCAAAGAGTATTTATCTATTTTAGGATTTTATTTTTATTGTTATAGTTATCGACCTTCATTTATTTTTATTTAACCTATTTTATTAATTGTCTATTTATAAATTCTGATTTTTACAAAAAGTAAAATTTCCTTTTGTAATATTTTTTTTCTTTTCTAAGTTCCTAAATCTTTACAATAACTAGTTTATCAAAATCATAAATTCTATTATAAAATTAGAAATAGGATGTTACACATCCGACCCCATACTGAGGTGGTCTCTGATAATGCTTCTTTTGCTAGTTACTGAAAGTTTTCTTGGAGCGCCTCTGTGGGCCTCCCACTCTCCACTAGGCCTATCTCGCATTGGGATCTCCTTCATAAATTCTACATTTTCTTACCAAGGTGGGAAAATCAGTTACTGGAGGTATCCTATTGCTTGCTTAATGTCAGCCTGCAAGCCATTTTCAAATTATAAGTAGACCGTCGGTCTATTCTTTACTCTAAAGTACAATCAATATTTTAATAACTCATCAAACTTTATTACATATTCTCCTACGATCATGCTCCCCTATTTCAGCTCCAGAATTCTCTAGCTTTCCCTTGTCTGAAGTCAGTTAGGAAATATTTGTCCAAAAACTTTTATTTGAAAGCCTCCCAAGGTATAACATTGCCAATTCTTGGGAGTGTTGCTTGACTATTCGCCACCAAATTTCTGCTTTGCCAATAAATATAAAGGTGACAAAGTTTAATTTATGTTCTTCTAAACATGACATGGCAACGAAAATCTTTTCAATTCCGTGACCCAATTTTTTGCTCCTTCAAGGTCAAAGGAACTACTAAATCTGGGTGGGTCATTTCTTATAAATTTTTTCAATCCTCTATATTCTGTAGGCTCATCATTTCAGTCCTGAGTCATGTGCTCTAGGACCTAAGTGATGCGTTCCAATAATCGGTGGATGTTGTTGCTTGGCGGTTGCCCTACCATTGATCCCTGGTTACATAATAGACAACTCATATTCACTATTTATCCCAATTATTTTGCACTTATTAGACATTCTTAACAAACAAGTTTTACCCAACCATGTTGCCTAATATGTACAAAGTTAGGTGCAATCAATTTGTTCATACGATTAATTAGCGTGCCATTATACAATTTACACTACTGCCCAAGTAGTGTAGGTTTAGTTGTCTTCACTTATTCTCTTAGGATTACGTTTCTACCATAAGCTGGATAAGATAAACTGCTTTGATACCAACTAATTGTAATGCCTTTTTTTTTTACTTATTTGATTTATTTAAATTTTATAATTTCAAAAAAGGTTTAATTAAATTAAATTGGCAAGATAATTTTTTAAAACAACTACTAGAAAGGGAGTTACAATTTAATATCATCTATCTATCCATGCAATATATAATTGGCAGAGAAACTTAGTTTGACATGTGTGTGTGTGTGTATAATCTCAAGTACATCAGCTTATAATGTATCCTAAAATATAAATTGTATTTTATACTATTACAAACATATTCAAAACGTATAATCAATTGAGTTAGTGGTTCTAGTAGTCTCCTATATAGGATGTAATTTGAGCACTCAGAGGGATATTCTTTCTCGAATGTCTCCTTTTCCCTTTCCAAGTTACTAATTTCATTAACAATAGGGTCAGCTGGTGGGATTGTCTCGGAGCGATTGGGACGTCTGGTGGGATACCCGCATAACGAGGTGGTAGGGTCTGAGCCATTATGATAGGGAAATTGATATGGCAGAATTGCCTATGCAGTATGATCTCTAGAGATAGAAAGGCAAATCTCACAAAACCCGTGAAAGTGTCATCTTCAAAAAGAGGGTCAGGAGTCTAATTTCCTTCTAAGGGTATAATCATTAGGTGGAAGAGGTGACGAAACCTGTATGTCATTTGAAAAGAAAGGGAGTGTAGGAGTGATCCATTTATCCTTTGCATCCACATACAATTTACTAACTATTGTGTACTCTAATCTCATCGTCTGTGCCTAATTAAGATTTTTAATCGTTTAAGGCCCTTCATTGCCTCCAAATCTTTTAACTGTAGAAGGACTTACACGAGCGTATTAATAATATCCAAGTCTGCATTGTAACGCCCATTTTTGTTCATTATTATTATTAATACCATTATTATTAATTAACATCAGAGATAGCACGCTAATATTTACTTATAGCGTAACGACTCTAGGGAGTTACAATTTAATCATACGATAACTATTTCCACACAACACTTTCATAATAAGTTCTCATTTCATAAAGTAAAAGTCATACATGATTTAAATAGGTAATACAAATTTCTTAAAACATCATATTTTCTATAACTTGCTCTAATCTAATCGAACACTTCAGATGGATCCTCCTCATATGTTGGCTCCTCCTTGTGACTCTCACTGCCAGCTAAAATGACCCCATTAAGGATGGTGGTGGTTGAGGAGCCGGTGGCCTTCTCCGGTTGACAGGTACGTTTAGGAGCCTAGGCGGCGAGGTCTGAGAAAGAACTATTGGTAGATCCACGTGATGAAACTGTCATGGCACCACTATGTTTATGGGTCTGAAAGCAAAACGAACATATCCTATGAATGTGTTGTCACCTTGGACTCGATCGTAGGTCCATCTTCCCTCCAAAGGCAGGATTGTCAGGTGGAA
>JAMLFT010010440.1:0-11832 GCA_026544285.1 Pachyrhizus erosus
AATATACGCATCCAAGATATTTATATATAATTTTTTTGTAAAAATTTTATTTAAGTATGAATCCATCATTGACTTCAAGTAGTTATAGTTTATAAGCTATTGAGCTTTTATTTTATTTTTATTTTCAATAATTTATTAAAAATAAGAACTATGCCAAACTGTTGTTGGGACATATGAAATGTATTAGATCATAAGTACTAGAAGGAATTAATTTCATTTTTATTAAGACTTTTGGGAGCAAATTAAATATAATTTTGTAGATTTTTTATTTTTGTGGGAATTTCAGTCTAATGGTAAGCTAATAAGAGGACTGAATATCTTGTTTATTGTATTGGTAAGCTAATATGACAACCTAATGACAATAGGGAATTATATTTCTATATGTTTTTATTAAATTGAGGCAGATTTAGAATGAAATTTCACTACGAAAAAAACACTAGTGGATGATTAATAAAGAAAAGGGCAGAAAAAAAGATAGAGTGTTCTAAAGTTGATATTGAGAAATCATGTGATTTAGTGAGTTGGGAGTACCTTGGCATCATGATTACCAACATATGTTTCCATGAAAACTAGAGGAAATTTAGAAGAGAATATGTATTCGCATAAGAATTTTGGTGCTAATTAATAGATGTATGACGAAAGAATTTAGTGTAGGTAGAGGCTTAAAACAATGTGATTTTTTTTTTCTATTTTTAATAGCTGTAGAATGGTTGAATATGATGTTTAATGAGACATTTCATTTGGAGTTGTTTAATGACATTAATTAGAAGTTTTTAGGTTAGGGATTATGTGTATCACATATATAGTCTTTACATGATACTTTGATTATTAGTAGTTATAGTTAAGAGTGATATTTAGGCAATTAAAGTAATGCTACAATTGTTAGAGATTGTTTTTAAATTGAAATGAATTTTCATAAGAGTCAATTGGTGGAAATTAATGCAGTAGAATGTTAGCCACGAGCAACACTTTATTTATTGAATTGTAGAATCATTTTGTTGTTATTAAGATATTTGGGTTTACCTATAGTTATAGTTATGGAACAAAGGAAAAAATCCACTTTAAAATTTGTGGTATGGTAGATAAGGTAAGAAAAAATATACTATCTTCATGGAATAATAAACACATCTTTCTTGAAGGTGGTGTGGTCTTGCTTTGATCAGTCTTGGTATCTCTTCTAATTTACTTGTTTTGTTTCTTCATAACTCTATTAGTTGTAATTTTTTTACTTGAATCTTTCTTTTAAAAAATTTTATGGGATTGGGAGGATAAATATAAATTCACTAAATGACATGAAATATGGTTTGTCTAGAAAAAGAGGAGGGTTGAGAATTAAAAATCTTAATTAAGGCATTCAATATAATTTTATTGGAAAAATGACTATGAAGAATGAAGATGAAGAGCCAGTCCATGTTGTATAAATATACAAGTTATAAGAATAGAATTATTAGTAGTGGAGTGAGTCAAGAGTAGAATAAGGTGTTCTAATTATTAGGTGTATATATAGTAACACCCTAAAAGATATTATCATAAATATGCTTAAGTTTCAACAAACATGAAAATTTAAACACTAAAACCAACAATATGTGGAAGCTAACAATTAATTACACAAAAGACATAACTTAAAGCACTGTACATATTTAAAATACACTAGGTCCATTAATCATCATTAAAAACATATATAAAAGAATATAAAAACATAACTAAAGCTAAGCTTTTTTCTCATATGGGACTCCAAGCTCCATCGTCAAACACCTTCACCTATTTTTTAAAATAGCAGGAACTAAATGAAATTAGACACAATGTCTTAATGAGTGCTTTATGGACACTACAAGTGGGCTAGATTCTTCTTACCCAATCACCATCACTTATATCTCATAGCTCTACTCTCACTAGGCCTCTAATAAATCCTTCATTCCTAAGGTCATATTTGCATCTCTCAATGATTGATACCTTTTATAATAATCAATATAGGATTGTATCTCAATAATAATGCTTTCATTTAACACTTAGAGTTGTCTACCGAGGTCAAATTAATCTAAGAATGCTAATATTTTAGGATATCCCTAACATGTACTTTAACTTACATTTTTTTATTTCTCATACTATAATTATACCTTTCCATCACCTTGGCGAAAATAATTTTTCATCTACATTTGCCCTAAATATGACTCACATGTGATTATTTTAGATATAAGTTTTCTCAAACCTTTAAGGTGACAAAAGACATTCTTAATTAATATGCAAACACATTTTACATGTGACTCCTAATATTAGGCATGCATCTAATCATTTTGCATTACAGTCACCAACACAATTCTCACATCTTTAGAGCACGACCATAATCATGAATAGAATTACACACACACTTCATATAAATGTAATACAATACACTCATGGCATCCATATCACAAACCACATTAGTCAAACAGACTCACAATAATGTAAGATGCAATGCAATGTCCTTGTCTTCTCCTATTATCACATGCATATCGTACTATATCTAACTCATAAAATAGACTAGGAGCACATATTTATTGATAAGAAAAAATCACAAGTGCATGGTCATTGTCAAATAATAATATCAAATCCATAAGGACCACATTTTTGAACTTAACAAATTTCTCTATTAAAAACAAAAATAAAATAAAAATAATTGGAAAAAGATTTAAATTTTGATTTGAGAAAGATTAAGAAATTTGATTTAAATGATAAAGGTAACAAATAAATAAGAATAAAGATAAAAAAACTAATAGCTCTAAATGATTTGAGAAAACTCTCCCCATTAGATGAACCACTCTCACTTGGGTGATCTTTTCTCTCTTCACAAAGATGATGCGAACATCAAGGTCCAAGCCCATGACCAAAAAACCTAAATCCAAGCCCAAGATCCCATTTAAGGCTTAGGTGGGTCCATGACCAGAGGAAGACTTAAGAAGACCCAATAAGCATTGCAACATAAGATGACCCATCTGTTGGAGTCCCAACACAGGAAGATCCAACATGTATTAGTACAAAAAAAACACAACTATAAACTTCATGCAATTAATTTTGAACACTGCATCCTTAGTTTAGATTGTCTAAATTAAACCATTGGGGTAAATTAGTTTGTTGATAATATAGAATTTTTATTTTTCCTTATATTTACTTCCAAATGAGTTAAACTTAAGAGCTTAGTTTGTATTAAACATTTGGGAATTCAAAAGTGACAAACAAATTTTTGGCATAAACATTGAGCGTGAGAATTGCTCTACTAGGATTCTTACTAGAACCATTAGTCTTATCAAGAATTACTCTAAATTCTTGTGACAATCACCAAAGCTTATCAAACCTCGCTGATTGTGGCGCCTATATTCAATTCCTTTATGTTCCAAATTCGCGATTTCGTAAGTCAAAACTAACATTTCCAATTTTCTATTATCGGGTTTATGTGTCTGACTCCATATCTTACAATCATTCTCTTTCCATTAACGATGTTTTACTTTGTGTGTTTCTATTCTAAGTGAATTTCGTAATTGTTCTACTTTTTTTTGTTGTCTCAATTTTTTTTCTATGAATGAATTTTGTGTTCTTGGTTATGAAAACTGCATTTTGATTATCTACATGCTAATTCAATATGTGTTCCTAGTCCTAGAAAGATTTGAATTCTAAGAGGATAAAAAAATATCCCATCCAAAAACCTCTTTTATACACCTTGCATCTTAATTTAAAATCAAACTAATAATATCCTAAATCTAAATAATTAGAATAATATCATTATCTTTATCTAAACAAAATTTTAAGGATTTGAATTAAAAATATGAATAGTACTCCCAATAATTTTGCCTCAATTAAAATTTCCAAATTCATTCTTATTCTCTTTAACTCTTGATTTCATGAAAGTCTGTCACAATCATCTATAATTTTTTTTTTCTTTTTGTCATACTTCTATTTAGCAAGCTTTGGTGTATTCCCTGTCACATCACTATTCTTAATATTTTTTCATGAATATTGAATGATAACACTTTTTGTATTTGCACCATCATTAACTATTATTAATAGAATATATCTATATCGTCAAGAAAATCTTTGATATTTGTTTGATTAATCACCAGGTCGCACAATTGTAAACTCTTATACCACTTATAGATAAATAAATTTCTTCACAGACGATGATAAGAATCAAATAAAAGAACACTCAGAAAGGCACCCTACATATAAAAATAGTAGAAAAACAAAAATTTAACAAATTTGACAACTCTTATGTTCACATAAATATTTCAACCATTCAAATAAAATAGTATAAATTTTGTGGACACACCTGAAAAACCCTTCCAAGTAGACGACTTCCTCTCACTTATGTGGTGCCAGCTTCTTTCTTTATAAAAATCTCTTTATATATCTTAGATTTTAGTTCTAAAATTAAATTAATAACATTCTAAACTTAAATAATAAAAATAATATCATTATCTTTGTCTAAACAAAATCTAAAAATTTGTAATTGGAAATTAGATATATTCTACCAACAATGAAGATGGGAAGAGAATTGAGTCGGTGTTCTGACTAATGCGTTGTTGTCATATTACAGTTCCATAAGTGTCGGTGCTGTGTATTGGGACATTTGTTTCGGTGGATTAGAATCTAGATGGTGGAAGGAAGACACGTCAGTTGCCATTGTTTTTATGCGGTGGGTTCAGTCCCATTTGCTTGCTTTTAATTAATACCTCAGTTTCTAATTGTAACATCTATATGTGGTGGGTTCGAAAGTGATCTGTCAACTGAGTTATTCCAGAAGAGAAATAAATTAAGAATTTCAACATTAATTGTTTTCGACAAGGTCCCTTGAGGAGCTTAGTATATGATGCAGCTATGTCAATAACCAGGTTTACCAACAATATAAATTCTCAACACCCGAACATTATGGAAACGAGCTTCAAATGGTAAACACATATGTAGTGTGCATATGGCTCACAGTTGGAGCTTTATTTTGTTTGCGGCAAACCCTGTTAATATACAAGTAGAATCCTGCATCAAGGGTAAACACATATCAAATGAGGCAGTTGGTGAAGGAACTTGGTTATAATCTGGCTTTGTTTGATTATGCTGCTCATTTGGGTGCAAGATTGGTGTAATTTTCAATGGTGTTTCGGTTACAAGTTCATGACATGTACTATCTTGTCATATCTTGTGTTGTTTGGTGGGCTGATTGTTTAATTCATGTAAATGGCAACTTTGTTTACAGTTTCAAGACTTATTGGGAGAGCGGTTTTATGCAGGTACCTCTTGCCCTTTGCAGCTTCTTTTATGATGGATTAGACTTTGTATAACTTGTTTTGCACATCTTTTGTTTAAGCTAGTTTTCTTTCATTTAAATGAAATATTTTCCCTATATACACACACACACACACACATAAAAAGAAATCTCAGTGGTTTTATTACGAACTGGCATCATAAATCTTTTTAAATTTTCTTCTCCTTTTATTCTATTCTTCTTTGTCTAAGAAAAGGATAGTTTTATGAAAAAGTTTTTCTAACTATTTTTCAAGTACATTTTTATTTATTTATTTTTTTATCAAACTTGTATTTAAGACATCATCAGATATTTCATATGGTCTTTTCAAAACCTGTTATGGTCGTCTGTCTTCTTTTCAAAATAGTTTTGAACGTTTTTATGAATATATTTTTTTAATTTGATAAAATATTTTAAAACACAATTTAACCACTTGTATATATTTTTATGAAATAGAAGAAATATCGTAGACAAAACAGTGTTTTATAGCCGTTTAATTTTGAATTAATTCACAATAGTCGTTGATAATATTTAATATGGAATGAATGAATATAATCCTAGTGCATTTGACTTGTTGGGCAAGGGCATCCATGGGGCCCACATTTCACAAGATTGCTCGGTTTGTCGTCTCCATCAAATTGATATGTACTCTCCAAATTAACTTAAATTCATGTGTACCTTGGTTTCCATCTCTTCTAAATCATGGCAAGGAAGAATTAATCTGTTGATTTGTATGTGTTAAAAAATTCCACACTAGGATATTAGTTCCAAAATTGCATCACATGCCTTACCTAATCTTTTATTTGTTTCTAGGAATGGGAAATGAGCTACGATAATTTGGGCAGTTAAAAGGCTCCTACTCACAACTATTAGTAGATTTAGTTTAAAATATCCACTTTAGAAAGAAAAGTAAAAAAATATGGAATGAAAAATTAACGTTTAAGATTATAATTAATTACATGAATATTATATAATTATGTCATTGTTTACATCTTAGTTATTATTATTTCTAATTAATAATTACAACATCTCACTTTATTTTTTTAAGTATAATCTCTTACTATTATTTAATATAATTTCTCACTGGAAATATCTAAATCATAATTTAAGATTACAAGAGTTTAAAATAATAAAAAAAATATGAGAAGAAATACAATAAAACAGTGTCTTTGCTAGTTTGATTGATGTTACGTTTCGACTAACATTTTAAAATAATAAATTTATGTTTTTTTATTATAAATTTGATTTTATAATCACAACTTTTTTTACTTACGTATACCTAAATTTTTAATACTGTTGAAACTAATTTTAATTTTAAGGAAAAAAAAGATGGTACAGCAGGAAGCAAACGAAGAAATTTTACTTACACAAAGAAGAAATTAAATAACTAAATCAAACAATTGATATAAATAAGAGAAAGAATGAAAAAATGAGAGGGAGAGTCCTAAAGAAAAGTTCTTGCGTGCTAAAAAGATGTACGGCCAAATATCTTGTGGCATGCACTATTCCAGAGAACTGCCCCAAAAAACCTGGTATAAAAACTGTTTCTGGAAAAGGCTACTGGGGTAATATACAGTGTATGTATATTTTTTGGGTGCGGTAATCTATAAAATAAACAGTGATACTTGAATAAATAATGTGTAAAACACAAATTCCATGTATACATCTTCAGTCTTATTTACTTTTTTTTTTGTCCCTTGTTTCTCCGTCTCATGGCTCTAAGCACATCTCTGTCATTGCTGTGGTTGTTTTGTCTGTGCACGTAACTATTCTCATATAATATTTTCTTTCACACCCAATAATGTAGATACCTCTAGGGTTTGTATGCACATTCCAGCACTCATTTTGACAACGACAACCATCACAGTGGCCTCAAACGTCAACACACCAGATCTCTCGTACAAAAATCATACTCCTTATATATATATATTTTTAATTTTTCTGCAATCTTTAAATACAAGTAATAAGTTAACACGTTTATGTGCTATAATTCAGATGTCGCACATACTGTTGTGGATGTATGAAAGAATCATTATCCCTTTTAGTTGCAACCAATTATTTTATTAGGTGAAAATTCTATTTGCCTTGTACTTGAAAAGAAAAAACACTAATGAACTATCAGATTTGAATACAATTAATAGATAGTTGAACTAATTAGTTTAATTTATGATATTGTGTTGGAAGAAAACTTTATTTGTGTATTCTTTAAATATATTTTGTTAAAAATTTTAGTTAATTATTTTTAATAGAATTTCTTCACAATTACTTTTTATTTATTTATTTATGAGTTTTAAGATATTTATGTCGAATTATTTTCAGATTGATGATATGTTGGATTTGTTTCTTAAATATGTTGATTAAAGTTTATTTTTTACTATATATGTGTTTGAAAAATATTTTATTATAAAAAAAGCAAAAATTATTTTCATGATATTTAAGCCCGAAACAGATTAGCTAGATAATTAAGGATATATCATTAGCGAAAAAGAAAGATAGAAAAACCAAAGAAACCTTCGCACTAACGACCACCACCCTTAGAAAAGATTAAACTTTTTATATATTAATTTGCTCACTTACATACTTCAATATGGCAGATGTACAACAATAAAAAAGGTGGCTTGTTAGAAGCTAGTCCTATTGGATTGATATAGTTAGGGCAATAATGGTAAATCGGGTTCATAATAAGGCCATAAGGTTCATGTGTGTTGACGAATGGCAAACAATAATTGTATGATTATAGGGAAAACGTATAGTTAAATGCTAAAGTCACTAGCGAAAAAAAGGAGTATAAATATGAAAGAGAGAAGAAAAAGATGAATAGAAACCAACTAATATGGCCCATAAAATGTCTACTCATTAGCCCAATGACATGATCCCCATCTTCCTCTCCCTATTCATTTCACCTAGCTTTCACCTCCCCTTTTTCCTTCCCTTTATTAATTTACAAAAGCCAAACCTCTGGATCTTCATCATTCAGCACCACAATGTCTTCAAGTGGCAAAGATTTGGGAGAAGGATCAAGCTCTCCAACAGATTACCAACAGAGTTCAGGGACACTTAGCCGCTATGAGTCTCAAAAGAGAAGGGATTGGAACACTTTTGGTCAGTACTTGAAGAATCAGAGACCCCCAGTTCCACTGTCTCAGTGCAATTGCAACCATGTGTTGGATTTTCTTAGGTATCTGGACCAGTTTGGGAAGACCAAGGTTCACCTTCAAGGGTGCATGTTTTATGGGCAGCCAGAACCTCCAGCACCCTGCACATGCCCCCTTAGACAAGCTTGGGGAAGCCTTGATGCTCTCATAGGGAGGCTCAGGGCTGCTTATGAGGAAAATGGTGGGTCCCCAGAGACTAATCCTTTTGCAAGTGGCTCCATCCGTGTCTATCTCAAAGAGGTTAGGGAGTGTCAAGCCAAGGCAAGAGGTATCCCTTACAAGAAGAAAAAGAAGCCCACAAATCAAAGCAAGGGAAATGATGAATCAAGCTCCACCATGCACTTCTCTTGAATATCATCCCTTTCAAGTGATGGTAATTAATTGATCTTGCTTGTCAAATCTCATAATCATAGACTGTGCTTATTAGGATGATTAACTCAATGTGGTGCTAGGATCTAGTTAATTGCATTTCTTATAAGTTACATCATAACCTAAAACTTTTACTACTATAGTAATTATACATGTGGAATTCAATCTAGGTGCATCATTTAGTTTATAAAAATCAGGACTTATAATTTTGGATTCTTGACCATATAAAATATATATTGAAATAGGTCAGAGATATGGATCAGCAAAATCGTAATGATAACTAGTTATCATTAAAACATCAGTGTATTAAAAAGTAATGTTTGCACAGTTGCTTCCAAATTAAAGAACCAGATAGCTGATCCTTATATAGCCAAGAATTTCCCTTGTACGGACTACAATTAATTAGCTTTTGAAACACTGTTTGGTATATTACTTACCCACGAAAGTATTAACAATGTCGTCAATTCGTTAGGTTACAAATGTGAGCTGATAATAGTGATAAAATAAAATTTGAAAGATTATGTTACTCTACCCCGCGCACATACGCTCTAATACCCACTGACATGGAATGATTATGAAACAAAAACAATAAAACATTGTGATCTGTATAACTTTAATTAAATAATCATTATTTGCATGTTAGCTTTCCCTTAAATTTTCCCCTTTTAAGATTCTGTAGATTTTCTGTCCCATGAATGTTCAAAGTGAAATGACATAGTCTCTATTAAGTTTCTAAGAATCAAATAAACCAATGATTGAAAGCATTTGAGTAATCAAGGTTCTACTTATAACATTGAAATTATTTATAACATATAATTGTAGAAAATGCATGCTTTTTAATTCACAATTTAATACTAACAAAGTCATGATTGAATGGAATCTCTTTCGAGTAAATGTTGAAGAGCCTGATGCTAATTATATATATTTAATTTTGTGTTAACCTTAAAAATTTTCCACCATCCTTACCCCCATATACCCCACTTATTACTACTTTGATATAGAAGATCTTTCCATGCAAAGGGTGACTGGATATACATGTCTTTTCCCCCCACTTTGTTTTATTACCATGTCAAGTACGGATTTAAATATTCTGTCTTCTTTGAATGTCTCCTTTCATGTCCTTTAATAGAAAATTAACACTTTAGTAAAAAAAAAAAAAAAACACTAACAAATAGGATAAAGAACATTAATTTTCAATCATATATTAATTTTCTATTGGAGAGAGACAAGGAAGAGAATAGGAAACGGAGATATGTAACTTCTGTCGATAATGTACCTTGATTAGATCATGTTGTCTAGCATCTGATTCTGTGGAATAGTACCTATATATTCCTTCCTCAATATGTTGTTAGTCTCATATATAATTTTAATAAGCTTATTATTGTTTGGTTAGGCAAATGCTTCTGCTTTGTGCTTCCTCCCATCACCTCACATGTTTCTGTCGGTTGTTTATTAATTTAAATGGAACTTCATTAGCTATTTGAATGAGAAACCTTTTCTTTTTCTTTTTTCTACACTAGTAGATTATATATTACATATTGAAGACAAGCTCTTGGTTTCAAGTGATTATTCCACTCACTCGTCAAAACTTACTGCACACATGATTCTTTAAGCATATAAATTATATATATCTAGACTATTGAACTACGTAAAACTTTGATGAGGGCTTCTTTAAGCATATATAATGCTTCCTATAATACAACATTCATACAGAAATCATGTGTAGCTTATAACAAAGATCAAGGGAATATTCAGTTTGTACGGCTATTTGTCTGCACAGTCTCTGTCAGTGTGTGGCAGCTGGTGGCAAGTTAGGGTTTTCCTTGTACCTATTATGATCAAAGTATGTGAAAACTATTTGTCGGCAGCTTTTTTGTTGGGAATCTTTAGATTTTTTATAATAGAGTAATCAGATTTTCACCTGTGCTTCCTTCTTCAAAGATAATTAAAGAGCTATATGCGCACACCTCCTACTTAGTTGGTGCATCCTCTATATATCTTTCCCTGCTTTCATTCTTTTTTTCCCCTCAATAACTCAATAGATTAGGAACCAGTCTAGATAAGTTTTTTTTATTAAGTTTTCCCTACCAAGTTGGTACTACTTGCACCTTGTAATATTTAATAAAATTCTCTTATTGGCTTCTAAAAAAAGATAATTTTTTAAGAAGTTTTTATAAGAGAAAGAAATAAAGTGCATTAAGGAGGTAATTAAAATTAAATAATATTTTTTCATAAATTAAAAACATCTTGTGTATCCTAACTTATGATAAAGTTAGATGAGAAAGCATTTGAAGAGGTTACGGTATATAAGTTAATTTGAATTATAAAATATGTTTGTGTATTTTTCTGTTTTTGTATAAACTTTTAATTAAAATTATTCAAATTGATTATTGATTATCTATATTAATTAATCTAGATGCAACATGTGAGATAGCAGCTTAACAATCTCATTAAACAGATCGTTGCTTGGTAATGTATCATGTTTGAATTATTTGATGAATTACTAGGTTTTATATATATATATTAATGGCCGATGTAGGGTATGCATATCTCTTTTGAAATCTTTAAGTACAGAAATGATATGCGTCAGAACAAACAAAAGCAGTTACGGGTTATTGATGGATAAAGGAATATCTATTATGGCCCATAACCATCCTAACCGTTGCAGCATTTGAAGAAACCTTTTCTTCATTCATTTATAAGTAATGAGTAACTAGTAGTACATGTACTTAACTAAAGGATAAAGAGTTTTGATACCGTAATCTAATCACACATTATCATTTATAATAAGTTTATAAATTTAATAATAATTATTTTAAAATCATACTTATCATAATTATTGATTGATCAATAATATAAAACATTATATTAACAATATATAAAAATTAAACTCATAATTTTTATATATGTTTATTATTATTTATAAGACTCAATTAATTTATAGGATGAAGGAAAATGATTAGTTTAATTGATAATAATAAATTTATTCTAAATTTTTAATATATATATTATAAAACTATTTTTGTTATTAATATTTTT
>JAMLFT010010441.1:0-11832 GCA_026544285.1 Pachyrhizus erosus
TTGAATATAAACATTCATAATATTTTTATTATTATAATATAAAACTGTCAGTAAATCTCGAAATAATTACAAAGAAGAAGTAAAAATAAAGACAAAAATTTAAAATATCCTAAAACCCAATCATTATTTAGATGATTAGGACAATTTAAAAGCCTAGAAAACTAGAAAAGTAATACACACGCAAAACACCCTTGGTGTATATGAGCTATAATATGATATCATTTGTGCTTCTAAGAATTAACTTACCATTATTAATATTTCAACGTAGTTTCTTTTCTAAAGTATTAATGCATGTTTCCTCGAAATCTTATACTTAACTACTACTGAGATATTTTTATTTATCATATTTACACGGTATATCGTGTAAGTTATAAATTATAATTGATACTCATTTTTATGAATTATTTATAATTTATGTTACTTTTTTTATTTAATTTTTTTATTTTAAATAATTAACATATCAATACTAATTCATGTGCATAGTTTCTTTTTGCAGTAGTCTAAAAAAAGTTATCCTTATTTTGAACAATAATTTTTTTTGTAATTTTCTCTCTCCAACAATAACTATGTTTATATTAATAAATTAATAAATATTTTACATGTTATATTAACAATAATAGTTTTTTTATTAAGTAAAAGTTTAAAACCTTTTACGTGAACAACATGTAAAAACAGACCCGTGTCTGAAAAATTTATGGTCTAAGACAAGTTTTTCCGATGGACGTAACATAACCTTAATCATAAATTCCTATATTAAATTTTCAATTTTTGGAGTTACAATTAATTCTAACATTTTTTTAACAGATAAGATGGTTAATCAATTCATCTATATTTTTTTTTATAAATTGAATTCATTGTTATTTCTTTTATAAATAATAATAAATTTTATTTTAATTATTTACCACATTAAATAGTTTAATAAAAATAATGTGATATCATTCTCGTAATAAAAAAAATAATTCCGAAAACTTAGGTTCTCCACTCCCATGGGAACAATATTTGGAGAAACTTACCTAAAAAAAGATTATAGATAGTTCCTTTCGTTTTCACAATCTGAGCATTCTAGAATAGGAAGCAGCCGGAGACTAAAGAAAGCAAACATGATTAGAGCACACACTTTTTAGTGTATTAAATTCTATAAAATCAATATTATATTATTTTTAATATATGCGTTGTTCAAATTTGACTTTTTAAGTTAATAACAGTTCATGCTTAAGTTGAATTTATTTATATTTTGTTTCTATTTATTCTATTCATTTTTAAACTTTATCTATATATTATTAGAAATAATCTTCCAGTGATTTTTCTCACATATTCATTGCTTAACACCAATAAAATTGTGAAAGAAAAAAAAAATACAACCAAAAAGGAATGAGACATTATAATAATATACATTAAAAGTAGAAAAATAAACACACACAGTATACAACTTCTCTTAAATATACAAACTTATCGAATGATATATTTCTATTATATAGCTGATAATATATTCAAGTTTATCATAAACAATTATATTAATATTATTCTCAACATAACCACTCCTTAAATACAAATAGTCATACTTATAGTAATAATTATGAAAATCTGAAATCACTATAACTTATATATATATCAAGCGCATCCAAAAGTTATAAAGTTAATTCTCTTATATGTATGCCGTTCTCTGCAAAACATTACTAGATTTTTAATAAAAGAAAGAAGCGGAACATGCAGAAAAAAGTATAATAAATATTAGATATTTATATTTTCTATTCAGAAATGAGAAATAGATCAAACGTATCAGATCCTGTTACCTAGCTAGAGTGTTTTGGTTTTCTTTCTATGCCTAGCTTTACGTAGGTACTGATCTCATAAGTTTGTCCTAACTTGCTTATGCCCCTCTATAAAGTCATGGGATTCTAATATCAAATTCACGATCCACCCTCTTGGTTAGAGGCAACAATGGTGTCACTAGTTCTAACTCTATGCCTTACTCTTCCTATATTTTTCTTATTCTTCTTTCAATACCGCAAAACCTTGAAGAAGCCACCCTTTCCACCTGGTCCTAGAGCCCTTCCCATAATAGGGAATCTTCATCATCTGAATAATTCTCCTTTTTATGCTCAGCTAAGGCAACTATCATACAAATATGGGCCACTATTTTCCCTTCAATTAGGTTTAAGGCCAGCAATTGTTGTTTCCTCCCCTACAGTTGTCAAAAAGGTACTGAAAGATCACGACATTGAGTTTTGTGGGAGACCTCTATACATGGTCAGCGGAGAATGTCCTATGATGGGATGGACGTTGCATTTGGTCCATACTGTAGTTATTGGAAAGAAATAAGAAAATTTTGTGTTGTCAATGTCCTTAGCCCCATGCGTGTCTCTACGTTTTCCACAGTAAGACACCAGGAGATCAAGCAGTTGATAAAGAAAATATCCATGCAGGCCTCATCTTCAAAGGTTACAAATTTGAGTGAAGCATTCATGTCCCTCACGAGCACTATTATATGTAGAATTGCTTTTGGGAGAAGGTACGTAAGAAATAAGGACATACAAAAAGGAGAATACTCTTCACACTTGCAAGAAAAATAATTTTAAATCCTCCTACTTCATCCTCCTATTACTAGCTTTTATGATAAGTTTTCAATGTATTTTATATTTTCAAGAGATTAAATACATTTACTTTTCATTTAATACTTACCATAAAAAACAGTAACATCATGTGTAAGAGAATATAGCATTACTCTATAAGAAAATCACTTAAATTGTTTCGCGACTTATTTTTTATATATTTTGAGTTTTTTTAAATGCATTAATTAATAATAAGAATTTATACCATATAATATATCCCTTGAATATGAGACATGACTTTTAGAAAATATAATTACTTTAATTTAAAGACTTATCACAAGAAAAAAAAATACTCAAAATACATATGATGAATTAAGTTTAGTTAAATTTTTTAGACTAAATCACACTCATAGTTTTTTAATTTTTGCTTTAAATTACACATAACAAAACTTATTTTATACCTACATTAATTTTTTATATTCAAAAATGCTATATTGACACATTATTATATTTTTTTTATATTTAAAAATATTATACATATATTTTTTTATATATTACACTAATTCTTTTTATAAAAAAATAATATAATAATTAAAAAAAATAAGAGATTTTTGTGTACTTTTATAAAGCCTCAGGAGTGAATATAATTTACTCAATAATTTACTAAACTATACTATCATAATTGCTCCATTTTGCAACAGGTATGAAAAAGAAGGAGCCGAAAGGAGTAGGTTCCATGACCTGTTTAATGAGTGTCAGATCATGTTGGGTACCCTGTTTTTCACAGATTATAGTCCTTACTTAGGTTGGATTGATAAATTCACTAGAAAGCATGCTCGTCTTGAGCAGAATTTTAAGGAGATGGATAAGTTCTATCAAGAAGTCATTGATGAGCACATGGATCCCAATAGAAAGACTCCAGATAACCAGGATTTAATAGATGTCTTACTTCAACTGAAGAAGCAACGTGCGTTTTATGTAGACCTCACGTATGATCACATCAAAGCGGTGATCATGGTTTGAAGATCTTTTCCTCTCCTCACTTAATTTATCTATTTCATGTAACATAAATGGTATAAATATTTGCACAAACATAAAGAAACATGAACGTTGAATGTTGAGTAATGGTTATTATATATTTCACTAAGAAGGGTTAAGATTATACTCATTTATTTTTTTAAAAAAATGTAAAAGACTATGTTTGTCAAAATCTATTTTGGACCAATTACCAAATTCTGAAGTTTTTCTGCAGAACATACTTGTAGCAGCAACAGATACAACTACTTCCTCAACAGTCTGGGCTATGACTGCACTGCTAAAAAATCCAAAAATGATGAAGAAAGTACAAGACGAAATTAGGAATCTGGGAGGTAAAAAGGATTTTCTAAATGAAGATGATATTCAAAAGTTTCCCTATTTTAAGGCTGTGATAAAAGAGACACTGAGAATGTATCCACCAGCACCAATAGTGTACAGAGAAACAACTGAACCATGTACTATAGATGGCTATGAAATTCCAGCCAAGACATTAGTGATTGTGAATAATTGGGCTATCCATAAAGATCCTACGACTTGGAAAGATCCAGACGAGTTTGTACCCGAGAGGTGGTTGGATAGTACTATAGATTTTCGAGGGCAAGATTCTGAGTATATTCCATTTGGTATTGGTCGTAGAATTTGCCCTGGTATGCCTATGGCACTTGCCTCTTTGGACCTTATTCTTGCCAATCTTCTTAATTCATTTGATTGGGAATTGCCAGCAGGAATGAAAGCAGAAGACATTGATACTGAAATGTTACAAGGACTTACTCAGCACAAGAAGAATGCTCCCTGTGCTTTGGCCAAGCATAGAATCTAGAAGTTCGATTAATAAAAACGTATATATAATAAATACTCTTTGTTCCATGCCCATGAATAAGGTTGGTAAATAAGGGCATGTTGATGTTACATGTATTGTCAGCCTTTGAACTTATAATGCGCTCTTCTTTTACCCTTTTCATTATTTGTTTTAATTTTCAACTGTAGATGCTTGGGCTGTTCTCAAAAATAAGATTCGTTCATGATTGAACATTTGTTGAAAATCTTATCCTCCGGATAACAATTTTCTAAGCTCTGTATTCAATACAAAAATTCCTTGAATAAAGTTATGATCACCAAATTATGTGATTTCTTAAAATCGAATGAAATAATGTAATAAAAATCAAAAGGGAATCAAAGAATAATTATATTGACAATAAGGTAAACTAACGGAGAAACATGTAATAAAAGTAAAATAACTTGAAGTGAAAGGATTTATATATACACTGTTTTCGTAACTAGTAACCATAGTTTTTGCGGCGTGATTGTTATTGAAACTTTTGTGCAAGATTTAAAATCAGGATAAAATGAATACCAACAGTATGCCTATTTATAGCCTATTGACACAACGTTCGACTTACAGAAAGTTAACACGTGTATAAAAAGTGAGAAGAAGAAAAAATAATCATTTAGTTGATAACTACCCTTAACATTATCTTTGTCTGAAGATAGTTGATAACCGCTTTCCAATAGTACTCCAAACAAACAAGTGTTTGTCTTTGAATTATAACTTTTCAAATGTCTCTCCCAAGTGCTCTTGTAGTTGTAGTCTTCAAATCTAAAATTATACTTAGAATTTTCCAAGTTAAGTTTTCGCAAGAAAACTTCTTTGTTTAGTAATAATATTCATACTTAATAATTCTTTTCTTAATTTTGTATTTGATATATCTTCCTTTTTTTTATTTGTTAGATACATTCTCAATATTACCATTCCAACAAGGGACTTTGGTTATTATATTTCTATTTTCGAATGATAGATCTAAAATTCACCATTTCCATAATACTTAGCAAAAGAAGCTCAACTCTATGCATGTTTTTGTTATACCTGAAGGATTGAATCCAAACACCCCCAACAACGGATAAAGTCATTATTGTATTTCCATTCTCCGTCATCAAACTCTAGATCAATCTGACATGTAGGTACACTAATTCATCAAGATGTGAGTGCAATGTTATGAATTGTAATGCCATTCAAGATGTGAGTGCACTATTATGAAATGCAATGGACGTGTACAACATTGAATTAAAATAATAATATTTTAATCAATAATGTCATAATACATTTAAAATTTGATCTTTAACTATAATTAATAAGGATAGATTATAATTAATTTCATTATCTAGATTATAATTAAAGTGTAGTTGTGTTTTAAAGGCCAAATTTTAATTGAATTATGGAAACCTTCAAAGAGTTTGATACAAAATAAAGTGTTACAAGGAGAGCACGAAAATGTGGAACTAGTGTACTAGACTTGAACAATTTACAACGAATTGTTTCCATATATGGTGCTAAATGTACAATACTAATTCTTGAAAATAGAATATCTAAATATAATCTTTCCAAGTTCTTGTTAGTTGAACTCTAGTGTTTTCATGAGTTGAACTATGATGATGTATTTGTAAGGATTCTAATACTTAAGTTAAAGAATATAAGATATTTTTATACCTTAATCCAATTTAGACTATTTATCTTAACATTTTTTGTTTGAGGTGAAGTAGGAATTGCCTTATTGCTCAAATCTTACCAAAATTTTTATATTTAACATACTTTTGGTTATTGTTACACCACTAGATGGTTCTTCATATATGTACTTTGGGGCCTAGTTGATGGGTTTGGATCGTTAGGTCATTTGTCCAAAACAAAGGTGGAATTGAAAAGAAGAAAAAGAAGGAAATGAATAAAATGAACAAAAAAAATAAAATGAAAAATACATGTTGAATGGATGAAAATAAATGAAAAGAGAGTGAGATACATAATAAAAAGTGAGTGAAAAAAAATATAAAAATACTTTTATATTAATTGGAAATTAAATTTTTAACCCATCATTTTTTACTATAAGATTATTTATCATTTTTAAAATTTTCTATTTTATATCATACATAAACACAATATGCCAATTTTTTAATCCATTTTTGTGTTATTATTAAAAAAGGTTGGGGGAGAAAAGATAAAATGATACAAAAGAAAAACATTGGTTCTTACTTCCATATCCTTAAATTGACGAATCTACAATGGAGACTCATGGATGCTTCTTTTATTCTCTTACCATCTTTGGTAACAAATGAATGAAACAAACATTTCTTTTCCTCATGGTCCCCTTTTTCTCTGGATTAGAACACATAGATCTATACCATGTATTTATTTTCTCTTTAAAACTCAAGAATGCTATTTATTAAAGGGTAAATGACCTTTTTGATCCCAAAAGTGTAAGACACTAACAATTTAGTCCTTATAAGAAGAAAATTATTGATTTAGTTCCTAAGTTTTTAAAAAAATGTGACGTTTAATCTTATCGTACAACTTAATGATAAATTGGTTCTTAAACTTTATAAGTTGATGTCAAATTAATTCTTGAACATTATGTCATAATGACTATTTTATCTCGCAAAAACTTAACGATTGGACTAAAATGTCATCTTTTCAGACTCAAGGACTAAATCCGTAATTTTCTTTTTTCAAGGACTAAATTATTAACTTACACTTTTGAGAACCAAATTGCTTATTTATTCATTTATTAAATGAAAATAGGTTCCCTTGTTTATTGTCAGAATTGAAATTGTCTGAAGGGGACAAGACAACTTTTTGTTTGTATATTCTCAAAATTATGAATTTTTTGTGAGTAAAGTGGTTTAGACTTGAGTTTAAGGGTGATAAAGAAAAAGAAAAAAAAACATACCTTCTCTTATTTGTCCAAAAAACGTGATATCCAATACCTATGTAGTCAAGAGTTTTTTTTTCTTTTTAACAAACTTAAGTAGTTGCTAAACTCATTTTTAATTGTTTTATAAGAATGTTTAAGGGAATTTTTTTCAAGATTCTCCCTAAGAAAAATACTTAGAACAGAAACAATAAATCTAAACTCAAACTAAAGAGAAGGGAAAACAAGGATGCATAAGAAATACAAAAATAAATTATACGAATGGATTTAAGAATAGTCTTGAAAATAGGTAAAAGGATAGAAATAGAAATTTGACCTTAATTGTGACGTGCCAATAAAACCAAAGTTATCAAAGAAACATAACCCTAACCACAACCTATTAAAAGAACCAATACTACAAAGTTCTATAATCTAAGAACAAAAGGAAGCTTATGGAGAAAACACTTAATTCATTAACATCTAACTTGTTATCCTTTTTATATAGGTTCATATTTATAGAGAATTAAAAAAACAAATATTAGAAGACAAATCCTAAACAAATTTGAACTAAAGATAAAAAATAACAAAAATCAAATCCTAATCTTACCTTAACTAAAGATAAGTTAAAATGGTAATCTTATCTAAACTAAAGATAAGATTATGATCCTATTAAAGAAAATAAATATTAATATAAGATAAAAAGAATATATCATAATAATAAATGCTAAAAATCTTCTATATTTTCAACTTCATCTTGTTGAAAAGCGATTCATTTTTGTACACTCTTTAATACACTTTGCTCTTAACCTTTTTTTACTTCTAAAATTAGTCTTTGCAAAGCTTATTTCATCATCTTGGTCTTGGACCTAATCATGGGCATCCAATTTCATACAAAATATATTTGTGTTGGTTTGTTGGGTTTTCCTCCTCATTTTCTCACTTTTCGAATGGATTTGTCAAGTTCATCACCTACATCGAACAAAGTGAAACCAACCACATTAAATGTAGAAGTTATATTACCATATTAACTTGGTAAATCCAACTTGTAAGTATTGTCATTTATGTGCTAATCCATCTCCTTTTGGTTGCAATTTGGAATTTCTTCTAATAGGGAACCTTTCTTTCCTCAAATGAACCCGAACCCAATCTTCAAATTCAAAAATCATTTTGACATGACCCTTATTTGCTTGTTTTGCTTATTTCTCATTCCTGTTCTCAATATTGGCTCAAACCTTGACGTGCAACTCGCTAACAAAATATATTTGTCATCCAAATTATCATACTCATTAATTGACAATGGTAAGATATCTAGAGGAGTCAAACGATTAATATAATGACCTAAAATTTTTACTAATATAAATACACACACAATTATCCAAAGATACTTTTATTCATTAATTAACATAAGTTCACATAAACGTTACACTACAAATTATGAAAGATAAATTCAAAGTTCATCTACAAGATTTTCTGACAGATCATCCTCCTCAGATGATTCTGTCCTGGGAGCAGGCCTAACAACTCTAATTTTGTTGTAAGAAGAGAAAGGGTTTCTAGGTCACCTTTTCCTAGGGTGTAAGGGAAACTTGGGAGGTGATTCTGAGACTCGTTGCGGTTCCATCTGAGTCAAAATTATAGGTAAATCTATATATCCTGAAGTTGTAGGGGGCAAAAGGTTCTGCTAGAAAGAAAGTAAAACTAACATATCCAGTATATATGTCTAATTGATACAATGAGTCCCTAGTCCATCGTCCACAAAGCGGGATAATGGATATGTGGAATAAAGGATAAAATTCTTCAGACATCTTTACCTGAAATGTTAGTTGTAGGAGTGAATCTCTAATTCTTTTAATAAACACATTATATTGACGTACCTGTAATCATAATCTGTCATCCACACTATATCGAGTCCTATTTGTTAGTACTAGTGGTTGGGATCCCTTGTTGCCTCTTACTACTAACTTCCAAGGACTTATGCGAAACGTAACATTAACCCACAAGTAGCAATTTATTTGGATGACGATCAATAGTACACATCTTAAGCTGGTACTGAACTTAGATACTCTCCACTAATCTTGGAAATGCTATACTTTATCGAGGTTACCAAGTTGGCTCTATGACTCCTTAATCCAAGCAGTTCACAAACTTGTACCTATACACCCCCAAGGACTTCCACAACCTACATACATTCCTTAGGTACCTTCTGTAGTCAACCCATTACATTTCTCCATTCTTTGGTCTCACTCGTATCATTATTTCACCTTTACCTCCATCAATCAAGTCTCATGGTACCAAATACCTAGAATTTCCATGGTTGGAAAATTCTTGCTTTTTATCCACTTTTATTTTTGTTTGACCATTTACTAATTTACCATTACTGGTTTATCCCTGGTCTGTTTACATTGCAAGGGATCTCCTATTTTAGAGAGACTTATTGATTACATTATCCATTAAAATGGGGTTTCAAATGTTAAAATCTTCTTCCCACTAAGATTTATTCATCATTTTGTTCTTTACTTAAGTTTTCATTAATATTTAGAAATTAGGGGCATTTTTGTCATTTATAAAAATATATCAGACTATTTAAGAGATCTTGCATCATAAATAAAATTTTGGTTTAAAATACATATTCAAGTTTCTTACCAGTTCTAAGGACAAAAATCTAATCTAAGATTCAGTTAGTTACACTTTTGTCTTAAGGGCAAAATAATCATTTTTATAGACAATAATTCATTTATTGGCCTTTGTTCCCAAATATAATTTCTAGATGGGTAAAGTTCTTAGATGCATAGTCTTTAAGGGTTTCTTTGACCATTCTTAGGGTGACAGGAAAAGATTGGTACATAAATCATGATTTTCAAACTTAAGGGTATTTTGGTTATTTTCCATAAAATGTGTTGGTAGTATTTCCTTCCCTTTTCTTACCTTAAACACCTTATAAAATATCCTAACATCACAAATAGAGTTATTTCAACTTAAATAATCTTTGGATAACATAAAAATCCAAAATTCTATCATAAGGCCATTTTAGTTATTTATGAATTTTTGTGTTATTGGAAAATTTTCCCATCCTTCTTAAAATTTTTATATAGATTCTAATCATAATAAGAGGAGTCTACACTACCTTTCCTGAATATATAATACTCCAGAAGTGCTAAAAATTTATTTTTAAACCATAGGGGTATTTTGGTTATTTTGAAAAATTTACATTTTCAAATTTTTAATTTTTAGATTTTTACCCCTAAAATTTTAAGATTACTTCTATTTTATGTCTCAAGGTACTTAGGTAGTTTTCTAACAATTAAAATGTCCTAGAATGATAAAAATAATTAATTTTATCTTCTAGGGGTAAAATGGTCATTTTGAAAATATAATTTTATTTTCAAGGATTTTTAAAATTTCAAAAGTGATTCTTAGACTCTAGGCAGGATTATAATAGTTTCCTAATGTTTTCCCCCTAATTTTTATGACCAAAATAAACTTAAATTTCCATTTTCTTTTAGTAGGGATATTTTTGGAATTTCTTAAAAATAATCAAATTTTTATTAATTTCTTTGAAAAATAAATACTTCAAACTGTTCCCTATACTTTAAACTATCTTCTAGTAAATTTTCACAGCTTCAAGAGATCAAAATAACATAAAATCACATAAAACAAAATGGGGGTATTTTAGTAATTTCTCCTCCATCTTCAACCTCTGGCCATTGCCTTTGAACTAGGGAATTCAAATTTGGGAGTTTTGGATTCTTTCATGTTTTTGGCATTAAAACTACCTAGAATTCATCAATATTCAATCACCAATATAACATAATCTTTAATTGAAGAATTCATATCTAG
Organism: Pachyrhizus erosus; assembly: GCA_026544285.1. Taxonomy (NCBI): domain Eukaryota; kingdom Viridiplantae; phylum Streptophyta; class Magnoliopsida; order Fabales; family Fabaceae; genus Pachyrhizus; species Pachyrhizus erosus. The sequence continues at coordinate 11,105 of JAMLFT010010441.1, forward strand.
AATAAACTAAATGGGTTTGAATTTTACAGAGTTTGAAAACGTGAAATTAACTTTCAATTCTAGAAAATTATGATGTTTCAGAGCTTCAAATTTTCAGAAAATCTAATTGGAATATGATAGAATGATTCTGTAATCAATTTAAGAAGATAAGAAGGTTTCTTCTACCTTAATTTAAAGTTTTGAATTCTTCCATGGAAGCTCTATGTTCCTCTGTAAATTCATGCTCCCTTGCATCTTCCTTTGATTTCTTTGCACCAACGAGTTACTAAGCGTACTATAAAGCATTTGGGACTAGTTTGGAGTAATTTGGTAGAGTATAAAGGTTTTTTACAGTGAACAAAACTTGCTTTAATGGTGGTTTTTGAAGCTTGGTATCCATGGCTATTTATAGCCCCTCAAACTGCCTTGGATATACTTTTTTATTCATCTAAGCCTAGGGTAGCTCTACTGAGTCATAGGGACTTGTAGGCTGAGCTGAAGTAGCATTTGTAGAACTCCTCGAAGCTTGTTAATGATGACTTGCTTAAGGAAGAAGAAGATAACTGAGAAGGGATATAAGATTTAATAAATCCTAATTGCTAGCGATGGGCCTAGTGGTCTCAATGATAATCTTCCTCTCTCATCCTACTTAGTGTGTAACGACTAAAATTTAACACACATATTATTATAATTATTAAAATTATCCAAAACATTACAACACACTTAAAGTTACAACTTAAAAAAAAAAA
>JAMLFT010010442.1:0-11832 GCA_026544285.1 Pachyrhizus erosus
CATTTTCTTAATTTGCTAACTAATTTTCTATTATCTAACTAATTACTTTATTTACATTGAAATAATAATAATATTTTCATTGATATGGAAAATGGGATGTTACATTACGCGCTTATCAGTTGTGTGATATCTACATCGAAATTTCAGTTTTGAGAAAAATAATGGAAATGAATTGAAATTTTTTTTACCAATATTATAATCAGTTGTGTTTTAAAGATTATGGATTCCTTAACTAAGAACAATTAAGTTTTACACTTTCAATGAAGAGGTTTTTATTGATTATAAGATTTTCAAAATTTTTAGAATGATAAAAAAGATGTTAGAAAAAAGGTTAAACTTTTTCTTTAAGTACATAAACACAAAACACAAAAACTAATAAATAATGATATTACATTTTTCTAATATTGATAGCCTTATCACACTTTGGATTAAATATAATCCTTGTACAGTTAATATAATTTTGAACATTAAATTTGTCTACTGAACATCTTAAAAATGTTATCAACTTGTGTACAACACACACACAATACATATATCTTTGAAAATTATTAGCAAAATTATATGTTGGAAAGACTTTACTTTGTCAAACTATTTGAAAACAATTGCATTTTACACACCTCTAGTTGTTAGAAATGTGTTAAGTACATTAACGTAATTCTCTAATAGAGTACACTCTAGCTTAAACCTATTTCAACACCAAAAATACAATGAAAAAGGATGTGGGATATAGAAAAATTGTAACTATTACTCATCAGCTTCTTTACAAATAATATTCATTTTGGTTTTCTTTTTAGTCTTATCCAAGTCCTTTTTTGTTCTAATGCTAGTTAACAAACTCATCTCATCTATTAAAGAAGGTTTTGGAACCAAACACATGGACAATGTTTGAACCCTAAAAAATGAATTTAATGAACAAATGAGTTTTGATAAGTGATGCAGATATATTATGCATTCAAAGTACATGAAGGTAATACTTTGAACTTAGATGCAAAAACTAATTTTAACTAAACAAGTGTCCAAAGCACTAATATGGACATGTGTCCAAGGTTTTCTAATAAAAAGAGTTAAGCGTCCAACACATTATAACAAATCTAATGGTTTTTGAAAAGGAAAGTTATGCATCCAAAGTGCTAGCATGTCGTTGTCCAAAGTATGAAACTCACACTGCCTTATATTTTCATTAAAGTTTTCATTCAATATTCTTAGTCAAAAATGTCAAAACTTTCATATTTTGGATGTTTAGGATCAACTAAGCTTATATTTTATGCACATGTTTATTCCTATTGTTTTTCATATGTTTGAACTAATGTTTCAATTTCAAGTAATTAATGAAAAGCAAAAGCATTTGAAAGATAAGTAGAGTCTCTAATCAAACGTCTTCCTCAAGTTTGAAATCTGAGAAAGAAAAAGACTTAAGTAGAAATGTGTAGAAAATTTAGGCAACTTTAGAAGTAGTGTTAGCACCTTTTAGAAAAGAAAATACAATTGCTCCTTCCTTTTCTTTTGACAAAGCTACTACATTAAGGAACGAAAAACATGATTAAAGTTCTCATGCATTAAATAAAACATCAAAATGAAAAAAATTTGAAGGACGTTATCTCACAACATATCTTTCACATGAAGATTGTTTAAAGACCAAGGTGTGAAGATTTTAAAAAAAGAAAGATGAGTTGAATATCTTTGTGCTTTAAACAAAATCTCTAGACAATGTATTTTGCTAAATCAAAATTTATTTGTACTCAAATTGTATTTATATCCTTAGCTTTATTAAGTTTTTGTGAGTTAAGTTAAATTGTAATATCCTTGCAATTGTGAGTTATCTTTGTATCTTAACCTGTAAAAGTTATGAAAGTCAAAAGTGACTTTATGAGAAAGAAATACTAAAGTTGTCTTAATATTTAGGAAGATTAAATTATAGCCAAAAGTGATAACAAATAATACTTAGATTATGGGTACTAGAAATGATATATAATAATACTTATTGTAGCTAGAAGTGATAGTATTAATATTTGTTGTAACCTTTGTTTGATTAGTGAAACTCTTCTTATGTTCAAGAAAAATTGGATGTAACTCAAGTTAGAGTATACTAGTATAAACTTGTGTTATTCTATTTATTATCCTATTGTTTCTCCCTCTTGTTTGGACAAATAAGATTTTGAATTATTTTTCATCAAAATATGTTTTTGAAAAAGTAATGAAAATATTTATAAAATCACACACACAAACATTATTCAACCCATATTTTATTATGTTTCTAACCTTTCAAAGAGACCATTAGTCAAGTAAAAAAATATATAAAAAAAGAAAAATAAAACAAAACTATCATTTCTATATATTTAAAAAATATAATATGTACGTGAACTTTACATTTACCTATTAAATAGTTAGTGTCAAACCTACTCCAACAATCTCAAAAATTGGCACAACATCTCTATATACAATGGCAAGCACTAAATCATTCGCCAGCAATATAACCTTAGTACCAAATTGGAAAGTAAACTTATAACCGTGTTTGCATGTTCTATAGCTATTAGTATTATTATCAACCCTTAGATATTGAAAGGAGTATACAAAACCCCTCCTTTATATCCTTTTGAAACCCATACACGAGAGTTTTCTTTGTAGAAGCTTGAATTGTCTCCCTACAAACACAAAGCATGGATTCATGATACTTCTCAATTTATGGATTCAACTTCTCAGGCTCATATCACTCTACTTCTCAATTTCAATGTGAAAACCATAACACCATGCAAACACAATATATAAAGAGCAAAACAAACCCTAAGTCCATATTTTACAAATTCAATTTTAAAATTTCAAATTTAAACCTTAGAATTTGAAATTCATACCTTTCTATAGTTATTTCCACCTCTATCCAACCTCTCCATATGTCAAAAGCTTAACGTGGATAAAATAAAGACGTTTGGCCATTTTGAAGGTACCTTTATCATTGCACTCGAGAGGAAAAAGGAAACTCATTACCTGGCTTTTAAGTGTTAGACTATTGCATTTCATTCTCTCTAATACTTTCACGTTTGTGGCAAAAAAGCTACGTCTACCAATTTTTGCGCCTACATTCCTTTTCCTCTTTCCATAATAGATTTTAAAATTTTAATTTACAAATCCACTACTGGGCTTTCAAGTGTTAGACTACTACACTCCATTCTTTTCGAGATTTTTCATATTTATTGCAAAAAAGTTATACCTACCAATTTTTGCTGCTACCTTCTGTTTTTCTCTTTGCATAATTGATTTTAAAGTTCAATCTATAAAACAATTGGACTTAACTCATTTGTTAGCCCTCCTTATCTTTTTAGAGCCCAAAACAAATTTTCTTAACCCAAAATAAATATCTCAAAAAGGAAGCATGTTGTAAACATCAAATATAGTTAGAAGATGATTCAGAAAGCGCTACCTGAATTAACTTGCCCCAAAAGTGGCCTTCATGTGTCTAGTATAGGGATGATTTTGTCATAGGTATCCATACATATTTTTATTTTTATATATCTTTAATATATAAAAAAAATCATTTAATATTTTATTTAATAAGTAAAAAATTAATAAAATATTAGGAGACATTAAAATTATTTTACATGTATATCATGGCTATTAAATAACTCTTGTTTTTATTACAAAGTTTTACTCCCTTTATTTTAAATATTTAAACAATGTTAAATATTTGAATTTATAAAAATATAAATTTATTTACTAGGTTAACATTCTATCAATTAAACTATAGAAAAATGACGATAAAATAAAAATTAGTAATTAAAAATTGAAATAAGCTTGAAAAATAAATTACTTAAAAATACAATACTCAATTTAATAAACAACATTAATCTAAGAAAAAATTAATTTTAAAATAATGTAAATCTCTCTCGAAGAGTGGAAAGAAGACAGATCTTGTAATATCACTTTAGCTTATACCCCACTGCTGCTTTTATTTATTTATTTATTTTTATCATAGCATTGATGAGTATCCACCGCTAAAAAATTATCACTTACGTTAACTAATGTTGATGATGCTTTTTACCTTTAAAACACATGTAAACTGCAAACATTTTTCAGCCATTAATTATGCTTTAATTCATGTCTCAAGTTCCGTGTGTACAAGCACATGTAGGTGGCTGGGAGCCCATGCCCTCTTTTTGGAGGCAATTCCAACCCCTTGGGGGATTGCCTGTGCCATTTTTGTTTATTTTTTTGGGCCCTTCTTTTTTATGGACTTTCCTTAAACAAACATTATTTGGTTCGAAACTTGATTGAGATATACTTTTTATTGGCCCGTATTATAACATGTATAAACTATATGCATATCATTTGATCAGCAAATTGGAAAACCATACTTATATTATACATATAAACTATATGCTTGCACACTCGTAGAAACTATATATGCCCTTTATAGTGACTGATACGTGGAGCTTAAAGATTCAGAATATTTTAACACTATCTGGTTGGTTTGTTATGAAGCTCTACCAATAAATGACCTGAGTTTTCATTCGGAATCTTGTCACATCTGCATCTTGTCCAAGATGGCATCACTCTTGAAAAATTGTGCTACCCCCTTAAGCATTGGAAGTTAAGGTACAATTGGTTTAACCACAACACCTTGATTCTTCATGAATAAACTACTCAATTGACCTTTTTGTAGTTTGGTTGATTTGGATGTCCAAACTCCAAATCCAAAGAAATAATAGTAAACAACACCTAAAATGGAAACTAAAGCAGAAAAAATCTCCTAAACAACACCTAAAATAAACACTAAACAAGAAAGCTAAACCAAATCTGTACTAACATGTTTGAGTGATGGAACCAAAGTTAAACTTGGCCACCAAAACTAGTATCCTACACCTAAACCAGAATACAATATTAAACCAGAAAACTAAACCAATCTAAACACTTAAACTAACCTAACCAGTATAAGCTTGCGCCATAACCAGATCTTGTACACAGGAAAAAGAATATCATAGAAAGTAGAAACTATTATGTAGTGTCTAATAAAAACCACTCCTCGTACATTGGCACTTAGTCTTGATCACTATTCCGCCGCACAATGCTTCCTACTTTATTAAACAGTTCTATACACATTCACAATCATCCTTGCAGCAAGGTTTAGAATAGAAATTAGGCATTTGCACATAGCTTATTATTACAAGAAGGCAAGTACCTAATGGACAGTTCTAACTATCATCTCTTTACAAATAGCTGAGTGCTATCCAAACTCAGTGAAATTAGATAAGAAAATGGATCAAACTACAATGCACATTCATAACATTCACCATTTTGTTGATTTACATTTGGCAGATATTCCACTCCCTTGAAAGTAGGGCTTGAAGGTTCTTATAACTTCTTCATAGGTTGGTCTCTTGTAGTCCACTGCCTGTAATCAGTTATCATTCGTTAGTCTTTTCAAATGGAGGAACATTACACCAAATCTCCTTTTTCCAACTAACCTGTTCAATAACTTCTTCAGGGTCTGCCCATTTCCACTCTGCAAATTCAGGTTCTGCTTGCCCATTAGCTAAGTTGACCTCACTGTCATCTTTTGTTAATCTCATAAGAAACCTATCAAATGTTCATAATGTCAGAAAAATCACAGTATTTTGGTAGAATATACACATAAAAATACTCAATTAAAGAAAAAAATAGAAAGTACAGGCTTTGCTAACAGTACAATCACATAACTAGATAATTAAGACAATTCTCATTTTCACTACTGAAAAGTAGTTAGTTTGAGACTATCCATTTGTAAGTTATCCATTTTTTTAACTTAACTTGTCATCTCATAAGTAAACAGGATATCCATCTTGAGTAAAAAACCTATTGGAAAAGTGGATGATTTCTCCTATCTACATTATAGAGTACACAATTGACAAAATAGGTACCCGACATTCCAGATCAAACAACTACCATGCATTGCATGCAAATAGCATACATGCACAATACGAAAACACCAAATTTTACTATATAAAGAATCACAATGTAAACTCCATATACCAATACTACAAGTTTTACTGTCTCTCTTCACTTAGGTTTTTCATTTTTGCCTTTTCTCAGCCATCATCATGTCTACTGTTAAAGACTATTCCCCTTTACAGTTGCTTACATCTGCTTTAACCAAAGAGAAAAAAGAATCAAGTTTAAAACTTTCACACACAGATTTTACTTTATTGCTGCCTTTTTTGTTTCATTTTAAAAAGCCAAGCAGACCAATCACCCCATCTTAGTTTCTATACAGCATTACTACCAGTGCCAAGATAATATTTTGGCACCCAAGTTATACACGGCTTCTTTGGACACTCATTATTGCATAATGTTTCATGTCTTTACAAACACTATTTCAAATGTCTTAACCAACATTATGGATTGAATCACTTAATTTCACTCATCTTTCACCCAGTCAGGTGGTCACATTTTCAGTATAGAGAGATAAGCCACCAAATTTTATACATAGAGATAACTTTTTCAGAAGTTACCACTAAACTATCAAGTACATGGCTCTGTCAAGCACATGAAATAAAATAAAATACACACCACTTTTGAGCCTGTCCATGCCATTCACCTCCCCATAGGCGATTGACTTTAGCCTTCACAGCAGTAGGAAAGTCATATGACAACCATTTCTGAACCTGTAAGGCATAACATAGGTCAACCAGTTATAAACATGATCAAAGTGTTGTTGATATAATGTACCAAGTCATGGATGTATAAATGCTTCTCTTGAATTTGTTTCCAGGTGTTTATGTTTCATGCTTCTCACATTGTTTTTGTTCATTTTATTACACAATGGTAAAACTATTTTGAACTTAATTAACTGAACATTGTAATATATTTCTTTTATGTAGATAGAGCTTAGACTATATTATATATCAGCAACAAATTTGCTGATTTTGCAGATGTTCCTAAATCCAAATAAAAAAAAGATTTTACACGAACCTCAGCAATTATCTCAGCAGACACTATTCCAGTTTCTTCTCGAAGTTCCCTAATAGCAGCAGATTTGGGCTCCTCACCATCTTCAATTCCCCCCTGGAAACCCCAAAAGAACAGTCAATTTTATCAGAAAATTTTAAAACCATAAAGTGATAGAAAAAAATTTACTTATTACAAGTGATAAAAGGGGGACATTTGTTAATAATCGTGTAAAGATAACCAAAATCAACAAAGAATCCACTTTTACAACGAGTTAGAACTTCAATGCAAGGTGCCAAGACCATCCATACACTATAATTGTAAGAATATTAAGAGTAACTAAGTTAATAACCTTATTGGGCTGGATTTATACCAGTGGTACATTCGTAATTATTAGTATTAATCTGAGCATTGGATTAATGATTTGAATATCAATCTAATATAAAAATATTCAGAATATTATTTAGAGCCTCTCTTTTCTCTTTTCCTCTCCTTTGTCCACCTAAATTATATCAATATTTAAATTCAATAATAGTATAGATTTTTCTAGGAAGCATGATTGCTCAGTGTACTGAATTGCCAAAATGAACCCAGATACATAAGAAATTTTTATGTCCTGGAAAATGGATGGTAAATGGTCATGACAATGCATTTAAGTATTTTTAAGTAATTTTATAAGTAAGCAATATAGCAGAACGTATGGAAAGATTCCTTATGTAATATGAATGTGACACAACAGTGTCATTGGCATTGTCAACATTGCTATGTTGTCAACATCAACAGGAGAGAAACAAGGATGTCAATGAAAATCATTAGCAAGCTCTCTCACCACTCTGGTGACAGTGATGATTGTTTGCAACAGTATTCATCTACTAAAAAAACCAACATGCCCTGACTGGTGAATATTGTCAAAAGAAATACTACATCTGCAACATATAATGCTTCAAATCAAAATTTTATATGCTTTAAGTTATATAAATTACTGGAATTCATCATCTTAAGAAAATAAAATGTTAGGTAAAGGTGTATATAGTACATAACGTGAGCTCACCTGAGGCATTTGCCATGCTCCTGGGACATTCAACCTAGAAGCCACAAAAATCTGAAAAACAAAATAAAAATCATGGTTAATGTTAATCATCATGTAACAAAAGGACTATGGTGGAAAGGAAACAAGGTATTTTACTTTCAAAACATCTTCCTCTCCAAGTCATATAGCAGGATAATAATTAAAATTACAGAATATAAAGGCTAAACAAATCATTAAAAAGTAAGGTAAAATCTATAAAATACATAGACAAAGACAAAAATAGTAAAATATCACAGAATATCAAATCCAAATTCCCAGTTCGCTAGTGTGCATTCCATAACATTTTGGATAACCTCATTTAGAAATGCTCATAAATCTTGAATGAAAAGAGAAAACAGAACATGGATCTCAGTTCAGCCTAGTAATAACTGCAATTTTCCAAATCTAGAAAAGGAAAAAACGTTGCTTAAAAAACCAAAGAAAAAATCAACCAGGGAATGTTTCTGTAACATATTTATTCAAGTTGAGTCCTACTTTATGGTGGGTGAATTTAAATACAACAACCTCGTATAACCATTAAAGAAGAATAATCAATCTTAACATCAGAAGTTTTTTAAAAAAATACATTTTTTAAAAAGCAAAAAAAAAAAAACTAAATTTTTCAGCTTTTAAACCGTTAATTAAAATCCAGAAAAATAAAAGCAACCCCACCTAAACATAACACGAATTTAGATGAGCAACACACAACTGCCTCCTATAATTAAGAAACAAAACCCAACAAAAGATTTAAAAACAACCAAAAAACACACACGGGAGGCATTATTATTTGGCAGCAAAATAACAAAAAGAAAAAAAAGAGAGAGAAACCTGATCATCGGAGTTGATGAGACAGACACCAACGTTGGGACGGTAACCTTGGGGAAGACCCTCCATGGCTTGGTTAGGAAGAAGGTGGAAGGAAGAGAAGAATCTAAGTTATAATAACTAACCTTTTTTTATTTTTTGTTTGAGAGTGCGTTTGAGAGTGTTGGAGATGAGGAGAGAAGAGAAAAGAAAGTGGGCGTTGAGGAATAGAGAATAGGGAATAGGGAATTGAAGAATAATGAAATGATAAGCGAAAGAAAGAGTGACGCAGGCAGAAATGAAGGTGGGAATGGAGTCAGAGACAAACACGGGAGGGTGGAGTTTTGCGATTCTCACCAAATCCTCCCTTTTTTTATTCTCTCCTCTATGCTCCCGGCAATCATACAATGTTGCCCAACCTATCCCCATTCTCTTGCACTTGTTCTAACTAACAAACACGTGTCCATTACTTTTTTCAAGACCATGATTATTAAAAATATAAGTTACAATTATGTTGTATGTTTATGTGTACAAACATGAAAATCAACACTCTTTTATCAAAAATAGTTACTTCCTCCGTTTTAAAATACTCTCGGTATTAATTTATATGCTATTTTAAAGAAAAAATTATATTAAATTATATCATTTTATAAAATTAATAAAATATTAAATATTTTTATAAAATATTTTTAGAAGAAATAGTTAATTTTTAATACTAAAATAAAAAAATCTAATTAATTAAAAAAATATTAAGAAGTTACATTATATCTATTTTAAAGTTCATCATATTAATTATAATTTTTAATACTTATACTAAAATCTTAAACTTCATATGAAATTATATAGAAAGTAATTATTCTTTTAGTTTTTTGTTTTATTCTAAAATAATGGTTATTTTAATTTTTTTTAAGTTATTTTTTATTAGTACTTATAAATATAAATAAAAAGATCAATTAATATTTGTATTAAAAAAATATGAGTCATAAAATATATTTGTTATTAATAAAAAGTGAGATTAATTTATGACAAAATAATAAAATAATTAAGAGTATTTTTGTCTAAATTTATATCAATTGAATGTTTATTAATGAATGTATCATAATCTTGAAAAATTATTATTTTAGAATGAAATGAGTATTTATTTATATAATTATTTTTGTTATCTTTATCTCTAAATGTTTTTAGATTTTTTGTTTTAGTTTCTAAAGTAGATTTAGTTAAAATGTTTAAATTTTTTAGAATTATTTTTAATCTCTACATTTAAGTGATAGTGCTAATTCATAATGTAATAATGATGCTAACAGTTTAACAACTGATTTAGTAAATTATGAAAGATTTTAACAAGATAATAATATGTAATTTTTTTATAAATTATATTTGTTATTTATTCTAAAATGGTAAGGATAAAATAAATAATATAAGTGATTTATACCACCAAACATATGCATGGACTAATATGAATTATTTAAGCTTAATTAAAGATATCGAATTGGAATTTTAAGTATCTTACTTAACTAGTAAAACATACTTGTAGTCTATACTAAAAATACAAATAGTTGATGAATAAAAATTTAAATGTTACTCCCTTTTTTTCTTATTTATAAGACATAATTTCGAAAAATAAAAATTGTTCTTTTTATAAGACTTCACTTCAATCATCTAGTACATTAGTTATATTTTAACTAAAATATTCTTTTTTATTTTAATCTATAATTGAATTGTCTTTTTCTATTCTAAGGAGATGAGAGAAGATGAATAAGTTCTCAATAATGTTAAACAAAAGTTAGTCAAGAACATCCTATAAATAAAGACAAAAGGAATAATATTTTTACTTTACATGATTTATTATGCATCTAGGAAAAAAATTAATTATCAATTTTATTAATAATTAAGATTATTAATTTTGCCTTACTTAGTCTACAGTATGTTTAAGTACTCATCACCTAAAATGTAATCACCATTATAAGGAGATTTACTATTAGTAATTTTTTATATTTTCACTTATTTGATGTACATTACATTTTAATGAAATTATTTAGTCCAAGCTATGGAATTGGCTTTGCAAATTATGTGTTTGGATATATGTACATCATAAAACCGTCATAAAAACATATATCCAAACACATAATTTGCAAATCCAATTCCTTAATTTGGACTAATAATTACATTAAAATGTGTATTTTTATATTAAATTGTATGAGAATTAATATTTTAACTTAAAAATAATTTTTGATGAGAAGAAAAGGAATTGAGACAAAGATATTAGAAATTTTTAAGGAAGAGTTCATGATGATTAAATAGGGTGAAGCACAAGTTATGAAAACCAACATGTAAAAAAAGGGTACAAGATAGCAAAATATGAATCGATGGTGACATAGTCAATGAAATGAACACGCGAAGTGAACACTAACCAACAAATAAAGCAAATAAAAGAGTAGTGGGACCACCATCGAAGGCATTGACTTTTAGTGGCTCAAATTATGGAAATGGATAAAAGCATCATGTCTTCATTTTTCTTTTTAATTTATTTCATTTTTTCTTTTGAAAGTACAATAAACATTAAAGGTTAATTAAGATAAAGGTGTAAAGGGAATACCAACAAAATTCAACTCAACTCTCGCATGTGAGATACATGTGATTATGCTATTTCTAAGACTTAATTTTATGTCCATGATGAGATAATATCCTTGATAAATTGTTAAAAATAAAATAAAAATAGTTAACACTATAAATTAGAATTCCTAGTCATACTATTAATTAGAGATTCTCAATATTTTTTTAATTCTTTTATTGATAAATATATTTTATGCATTATTTCTGTAATTAATAAAAACTATACTTTCCTTAGACATTTCAAACTATCTTCATTTATTTTTATTAACCCATTAAAATAAAATATTTTTTTGTATATATATATATAAATATATATTAACAATTTTCTTAATTTATTTTGTTGTAAAAAAATAATGCAAGAAATATTAAAATTTATGCTATAAGAAAAATAAATTGACATTTATCCTTTTAACAAAAATAAATAGTTCATT
>JAMLFT010010443.1:0-11830 GCA_026544285.1 Pachyrhizus erosus
TCACTCCTACACTAACCATTTCAGGAAAAGATGTCTGACGAGTTTCATCCTCTGTTCCATCTGTCTGTCACCCCTCTATGTGGAAGGTGGACTAGAGATCCACTATATCAGTTGTATACATATACGGGTTATGTGTGTTTAACCTTTTTTCATGCAGTTCCTTTATCACCTACCTCTTACGGGCAAATTGATCTCCCGATAGTTCTCACTCAGGTAGAACCTCAAAGGGTTTCGGTGTCTCCTCCTGGTTTTCCTTCTCAGCCTAGAAGGAGACATCTCCGTAACTCATCCACAGGACATGCTAGGTTCAGGTCCTAGTGTTGATGTTTTTGAGGAAGAAGACCCATCAGAGGATCCAGAAGATAGTGCTTAGATTTTTATTATGTTTTCTGTAGTATGTTAGATTAACTGTTGTAGAATATAAAAACCTCTGTTGTGTTTTGAAGTTGTTATAAGACTCAAGTTGAAACCTTATATGTAATATATATGTATGTCTTTTGTTTGATAAAGTCTAGAGTTCACTAAAACAAAAAATAGTTGTTACACTCATGTTGCCTTAATAGGATTACATTGTAGTGGCACCACTAGGCCTTGAGAACTAAACAAATTATGTGGCTTAAAAGACTTTAAATGAAAGAAATGCATAAGGTATTCATACCTTGAAAAATACCTTAATGATACATAATGAATGAGAATACTTTTGATGTTTATGCTGCTTTGAATATATCATTCCTAAAGATACGACTTTTTGCTTATAGTACTCTCAAATCAACTCGCTTTCAAACTAATTTGTTTTTTTTATTAGTTCACTCCAAACTAGCTCACTCCTTTATTTAAGTGTTATTTGACCTATTGCTTTTTATCTAACCACTTTGATCATCTGGAATTCCATTATGTTCCTACACGAGGAGCTTTATAAAAGTAGTATATGAATATGTCACCTAGTTTTGTGTTTCAGCAATCCAAAATAGTATGCAAACTTAGAAAATCTCTCAATAAATTGAAACAAGATTTTGGATGTTGGTATACCAAGTTATCTACTAGTCTCAACACTTACAACTTTGTACTATCTTTATTCCCTATTTGTATTGCAAAAATCATTATTGAATCTTGTGATTTTGGTCTATATAGAAAACCTTATCATAATTGAGAACAAGCATGAAGTCATAAAAAAATTAAGACCTACTTGGATACTTGCTTTCACATGAAAGGTTTAGGAGTTCTTAAGTGTTTTTTAAAGTTGAGGTGACATATTCTTTAACCAATATCCTTCTTTGCCAATGAAAATGTGCAATGGATATTATTGCTAAAATTGGTCTTCTTGGAGCTAAACCAGCAAACATACCTTTAAATATTGTTCAATGGTAAACATTGCATATAAGCTAAATGACTTAAAGTCATTTAATTTTGTCTTGGTGATATACTATAAAAATCTAGCAACTTTTTACATTATAAAAAGTTGTCATTCTATGCTAGATAAGATTACTGAAGGGAGCATTCAATAAGTTCATTTCTCCAATCATACACATATGTTAGATATATTTACAAAAATACTTGGTAGATTGCAATTTGTTTCTTTATTAGTTAAGTTGAGCATTCATAATGTGCATGCATGAACTTAAGGGGGTAATGAGATAATACAATACAGTCTAGATTATCAACATAATTAAGATAATTTCATTATTGATGTATAAGTTCAAATTACTAAGATAATTTCAACTAATGATGTATGTATATGTATATTTTGACTACTTGCATCATTGTCAAACAAATTTGTTACGAACAAATTGACATAGATATTTTGTATATATTTTAATATGGTATGTTAATAAAAGATAGAGACTTCTCTTGAATTTTCACAAATTTTGTTAAAGATGATTGACTTGTGAATTTTGTTTGTTAAGGGCAAGTTACATGTGATGTATTCTTTTACATGTTCATTTATGATGTTTTAAGTATATTTTGATTGTTAAATCTTATATTGGTTACGTAAAAAAAAAACTTTATGCAAGCATCAATGAACAAACCTTAAAAAAGATTAATAGATAAAATTGTTACTTACTAGTATGATTATACCTAAGAGAAAATAATAAAACTTAATTTTATGTGTTTATGTGTATGATACTAGAAAAAGTGCAATAATAAGTATGTGTAATAGAGATGACACGTCATGTAGAGAGATGATCATCTCCTCTATTGAAAGATGGAACAAGCTAGTGTGCTTATGTCACTACTTAATAAAAATACACAACCTGACCTTGTTTTCTCTTATAGCATGTTTGTATAAGAAAGGTAAGCCTCAAGTCCTTCACTAATGTTTTCACTTACAAGTATTGAGACATAATTGAGATTTTACCCTTGTGATTGACCAACTCCAACTCTGTTTGGGTTAGTCCATTTCATAAACATGAGACAATATGGTACAGGTAACCCTTAACAAAGACTCATCTATATGACCTCCTATATAGGAGCCAACGACCAATGACTAAAAAATAGGTACCTACGACTCAATAGGCTCAAAAATAACAAATGATTCCAACACGATGTATCAACAAACATTGTTGCCTCTGTCTCCAACTTTTGTTGCACTTTTGTCTTTCTTAATCTTTCTTTATTAGAAGTAGTAGGTGGTACTTGGAATGATCTAGATGTACATATAATATTAGTGTTTCCCCTATCAAAATCTTCCCAAGAACTCCTTAACTATCTATGATTACCTAATAACATACGTGGTGATATATTATACCTACATTAATTTAATAATAATTAATAAAAAGAATAAAAGTTTAAAATAAAAAATAAAATAACGTGACACATAACAAACACATGTTTTTGTTGTGAAAAACCAAGATACACAATAAAAACAAAATTCTGTGGTTTAGTAATGTGTAGCAAAAGCAAGTTTCCGTTGCATCTCTATAAGTTCAGAAAAAAAAAAAAAAAACGAACTTCACCTGCAAATGGAGCTACAAAATTGTGCAACATGAGCGAGTGTAAATGGAACTCAAGTGAGTGTGAATTGAGTGCGAAGTTGAAAATGGAAGGGAAAAAGAGGAACGGTGAACAAAATGGGGAAGGGAAGGGGGAGTGCGAGAGGGAGAGGCTGAACTTAGCTAAAATTGGGAGTGGATATAACATGGGCCAACTTAGATGTGTAAAAAAAAGCAATCTGAAGATTGGATCTCGGGTCATGGGCTGGTAGGGCCCAATTATTGAATGAAGAAAAACAAAGTCACCGCCACGCCGGTAATTCAAAAACCCTAATTTATTTTATCCTTTTACTCAGCCGCTGTGAGGTGAACAGAGAGAGCGGAATCCAGTTTTGAAGATGAAGGTTGGTTTTCCTCTGAATCCCTAATTTTGCTTACTGCTTTGATTTCTTGCTTATGCGACTAAATATGTACGCACACAACTTCTTTGCAGTTCAACATTGCGAATCCGACCACCGGTTGTCAGAAGAAGCTGGAGATCGATGACGACCAGAAGCTGTAATCTCTTCTTCACCATTTTCGTTTTCCATTGCTTGGGTTCACAGGAAGAAAGAAATGAAAGTTTTCAGACTTTTAATTTATTTTCCCTTTGTTAGTGTAATTACCACCAATATTCTATGATAATATTGAAAGTGCTATCCTGAAACTATAAATTTGATTTATATGTCATTCGGTATAAGTTATCTTAAGAGATTGTGTTCGTTGATGTTATTGGGCTGTGCTTGTAATTAACATTTCCATGTACGGCCTGATAGTGAATGGGAGTAGTAACCTTGGTCGTTTGATTTTGATTGGTTTTCGGACGTGTTTTCCTGTTATGGTAATTCTGTTTTTAATTTCAGACGAGCATTTTGGGACAAGAGGATCTCACAAGAGGTTGTTGGTGATGCTTTGGGTGAGGTATGGGTTTTGACTGCAAGTAATTTAGTGTCTTCTGAAATTTCTTGAGGAATTTTGATTCATAGTTGACCTATTCGCCTTCTTTGTTTTGCTACTTAACAGGAATTCAAAGGCTATGTCTTCAAAATCACCGGAGGTTGTGACAAACAAGGGTTTCCAATGAAGCAAGGAGTGT
This sequence comes from Pachyrhizus erosus, assembly GCA_026544285.1. Lineage (NCBI taxonomy): Eukaryota > Viridiplantae > Streptophyta > Magnoliopsida > Fabales > Fabaceae > Pachyrhizus > Pachyrhizus erosus. The sequence goes on from JAMLFT010010443.1 coordinate 4,066, forward strand.
TAACCCCAGGTCGTGTTCGCCTCTTGCTGCATAGAGGTTTGACTATTCTGAAGCCTTTTTGTTTTGATTGATTATAAATACATAATAATTATTAGTCCGAAGCACTAATTCAATTCATATGTTCTTTATTTGGATTTGGATATGGCCTTGAATATTTTGTAAATCGTTCCTCTTTGTGTCATGCCTTTGTTTAATAACGTGTCTTTTGATTTTTATTTTTTTATTTTTTTCAAGTAAGATCGTTAATATTTGTTTTTGAGATACTGTTCTCTTTTCATAACTTGAGTGAGCATTCTCTTAGCCAACCTTTATTCCTAGTATGATGTAAAGTTTCATTTCATTGCATACCTGAGCAGGAACTCCTTGTTTCCGTGGATATGGAAGGCGCAATGGAGAGCGTAGGAGGAAGTCTGTCCGTGGGTGCATTGTCAGCCCAGACCTCTCTGTTCTGAACTTGGTGATTGTAAAGAAGGGTGAAGATGATTTACCAGGTTTGACAGATGTTGAAAAGCCAAGGATGAGGGGTCCAAAGAGAGCTTCGAAAATTCGCAAGCTGTTCAACTTATCTAAGGAGGATGATGTTAGGAAGTATGTCAACACATACAGGAGAACATTTACCACCAAAACTGGTATAGTGTCTACTCATTGTTAATGTTCCACATAGCTTTATCAGTTTATCTGGTTTTTAAGAATAAATTACAAGTATAATCCAGTTATAACCTGTGATCTTTTCTCGTGCCTGCTTCCTACATCTAAGTTTGAATTTATCAAATTCATTTGTATGTAAGTGACTACATTAACAGAGTTAATCTGGTTTATGAGATTTACTTTTGAAATTTTATCATTATGTTTGCAATAAGAATTTATCTAAATTATTCATTCACGGAGTTGTGTGTGTAGCAAAATAGGACTTTGGATAAAATTGTGTTTTCTTCACATCATTCTTTTTGAAAAATCAATAAAATAGTATATGTTGCTTAAGAGGTTAACTCCTATGACCTATCACTTATCATTCAAATTTGAAACCTTTGCTTTGCATACATATGCTGTTTGAAGGAGGACCCATTTAACTAGGAGACTATTTTTGGACAAAAGTTGTGGATACACAAGTTATGGTGGTTCTAGTCTGAGTTACATATGCTTTGTTGCAGGGAAAAAGGTGAGCAAAGCTCCAAAGATACAAAGACTGGTCACTCCCCTGACCCTCCAAAGAAAGAGGGCAAGGATTGCAGATAAGAAAAAGAGAATTGCCAAAGCAAAATCAGAGGCAGCAGAGTACCAGAAACTTCTTGCCTCCAGATTGAAGGAGCAGAGGGAACGTCGGAGCGAGAGCTTGGCCAAGAGAAGATCAAAGCTTTCCAGTGCTACTAAACAAGCAACCACAGCATAAGCTGGTTTCAGACAGATGAAGTTTAATCTTCGCTCTAGTTTTTGATAGTCTTGTTTCATGAATTTTGGTATTTTAAAATATTTCTTTTATGCTGTGTTCGACAGTTTAATGGAATTTAAGTTTTTACATTGTTCGAATTAGTGAACGTTTGTAGTTGATATTTATAGACCGACACAATTTTTTTACCGCAGCATGTTAGGTATGTATGATTGATGCTTGAATCAAATCTCAATTTCATTTAAGATTGCATAATGGCACAAGGATTCTACTCTATCTGTGCATCCAGCCACGCTTGTGACGCCAACTAAGCTGCCTCTCTCACCGTCGCCCCCACAAGCCCCCTGCATTTGCTCGCTACACTTTTCCATTCTTGTCAAACAAGCGATTGAGTTCCCTCTAAGCCATTGCTTACGTTCAAGTGTAAGTTCAATCATTCGCTAGCAAACAAAAGCATGTTGAGTTTAGTGGCATCAGCACGTCGGGGAGCCATGCTCCCCTTCGAACAAATTTTTTGCATATTATATTTATATTTATGTTTGTATAATACTCTATTTTTAAAATTATTAATTTTTTATTTTAATATTTTTATTTATTTTTATTATTTATGATTATATTGATTCTGTTAAATGATGATGTGGTAAATAATTTATAAAAAAATTTGACTATAAAAATTATCTAATAATAATAATAAATATGCATCATGTATTAAAAATTAATTTTATTATTTGTGCATACATCATATATTAAAAAATTAACTTGTTTTTAATTTTTTTTTTTGTCGTTGAACAATATTTAGTTGAATTTTTTATAAGTTGTTTATTATATTATTTAATAGAATTGGTATAATAATAGATAGTAAAATTAAATATTAAAAAATATGTACTAAAATAAAAAAATAATAATTTAAATAGCAAAATTAAAATTAATTATTTTATAGTTATAAAAATATATTTAAGTCGTGTATATATTTTAAAGGTACGGTCCCACATTAAATATGTTACAATATGAAAATAGATACTACTAATATGGAACTATACTGTGTGTTAGTGGGTATAACAGTCTTTGAACATTTACTAGTATTATTTTTATATACACATATATAGCTATAGAAGTCTGAGAAGTTGCGTGGCTCAGAAAGAAGAAAAAGAGAAAATAATCTTGACTACGTTAGATTAAAGAAAAAATCAGTCTGTTTAAGGTTTAATAGTAAAAGAATAAAAATATATTAACCAAGGAGTTTCAACTTTATAGTGATCAGTAAATAAAATGATTTTTAATGATTAATGTTATAATGAAAACGACTGTGACTGATTAGTGATTACTGGATAAAATCATTTTCAGTAACTTATTTGTTATTACTTTTTATACTAGGACTATATTCTTCTAGAATTAAAGAAAAAGTGTATTTTGTGATTTTTAAAATTTATGTATTTGCTTTAATATATATTGGTGTATAAGTTGTGATTTTGTGGATGATTTGTTTAAATTTTGTATTGGAATTAAAGAATGTGAGTTGAAAAATTGAGAAGTAATCTTGCTAATAATGTAATTTTTTTATTATCTCTTATGTTAATTAGTTGAAATACTTTTATTTATTGAATTAGTTTAATATGTTAATTTTTCATTACTCTATTGTTATTTTGTCTTGTGTTATATCATTATTTTCATATTAATTTAGAAGTGATATTTTTAAAAGGTAAAAAATGATCAAACGTAAAAGAGTAAATGCATTTATCAAAAGAAAATAACATGATGATAATAGAAAATATAATGACAACATCTTTGCGTCGTTATATGTAGTATAATTTTAAATTTTGAGTAAAAAATTATCATTTACTCCTTTTTGGCCTCCCCAAAATATTTAGTCAAGTTCTGGTAGTACCATTACTAATGTCATTATATAGTCATTTATGATGATTATTACCTTTTACAATCATTATTTCCATTTCAACTATTAGCATGAGTTTGTTTATATCTATATTTTTCACCATTGATATTATCATAAATTTAAATAAAAAATCAGAAAAAAATTATATGATTTAAATTTAAAATTTAATATTAAAAGTTGAGAATTAAATCACAACATTTAAAACAAGATTATATAAATAGAAACTTATTTTAATTTTTAAACATTTCAAAACTTAAATCTAAAAGACAAATTAAAATAAAAACATTAACACATGAATATCACTAACATTACATAAACCTACGAAGATTTGTTAACTTTTTGTCACTCATCTTTTGTAAATTTTTATTTAATTTTTCATATTTTTTTACTAGTTTTAGTTCTTAAAAAAATATTATTTTTCTAATCTCTAAAAATAATTATTTCAATTTTAATCCTTTAAAAAAGTTTGTTTCATTTTTAGTTTCTAAAAAATTTTACATCAAATATAAAAAAAAAATAAAGTAACTTTTTTTAAAGATTAAATACAAATAAAATCATACAAATGACTAAAAACAAATATTTACAAAAAAATAGTAACTATAAATATAATAACTCAATAAGATAAGACAATTTGTGAACTAGATGATGCACCATTCAATTTAGACATTTTACATTAATATCATAAATATACTCTTATATTTATGTATTTAATAAAGGTATTTTATATTTTATGTACTGTGTGTCTGTCTCAAGTCATTTCATGAATCAAACAAATTCAACTATATTTATCTTAAATTGCGCCGATTTAATTAATAAGTTAGTAGTTTTCAATTTAACTTTAACTCATTTAATTTGTAAACCGAACTCATCAGCATAATTAATAAGTTAAATTTCGAATTCTAGGTAATTATTCGTTATTAGACACATTGAGACGACTCGGATCAAGCATGAACGACAGAGTTGTGAGGAAAAAGAGTAACTATCCTCTATCAATCAAATATTATGCATGGAGTAATCCTAAATTTACGTAGACATATATTCTAAATCGGCCAATAGCTCTGATTACTATTGTAAACGGTGGGGCTTCTTAGGTCAACAAAACATTGGCTTATTGGACTTACTGAACTACTTAGGCCACAGACAGCTCTACTAAATTTTCTTCACGTCACTTCTCAAACCCAAAACTAAGAACGTGGCAACTTCCCGAGAACACGTGGCAGGATGAAACACACGTGGCAACCCCTTGTGTGCCACCTTTTCTGTCCAACATGCAATTCTCAGAAAACGGTGTCAAACCATTCAAGCTTTAAACGGATCAAATTCACGTAGAAACGAAACTGAAGTGAGTAACCAAACAACATTTGGAATAAAACAAAAACAAGATATGGCAGCCATGTTCTTAACCAGAAGCGTCCTCTTTCGCTTCTCAAAGTCTCTCCCTTACGCCCCTTCACTCTCCCTCAAACCCTCCATGGTCACCTTCGCCTCCACTCCCAACCCAGACGTAAGTTCATCACAATCACAACTTTATTTTTCCTCAAATGGGTTCTATTCTGATTTTTATGTTGGAGATTCTACTTTGACTAATGGTATAGTCAAGCTGACAGCATATATAAAATGGAGTGCAATTTTAGTTTTTAATTTTTCGTGTAGTTAGGTCCAAGCCTGAGTCTAAATTTTAGTATGGTATCAGAGTTTTTAGTAGTTGTTGAGTCTATTAGGTCATTCATTTATGAGCAGCAACAAATATTTAGTTATGTAAAGTTCACGCTTGATTCATGAAAAAATCAAAAAATCACTACATAGTTGGACACCGTTATGATCTAAAATAATGTTCATGTGACATAAAACTGAGTTTTATCAACTATTTCTTAAAATGTTTTTTACCATTTAGGTGGAGATTAACGTGGTAGTTCTGAATTCCTGAATCATGTAATGATGTATAGGATTAGTGGGTTACGCAAGCTTAATGTTTTATTATATTCTTGCAGTGGAGAAATGCAACAGAAGGAAGAAGAGACGCAAGAGCGGATTGGACAAATGATTCTACGGAGGCAAAACGTGAGGCAGATGAAATATCTGAGAGGGCCAAAGAAACGATGAGTGAAGGATATGAAAGGGCCAAGGATCAAGCGCGAGAAGCGAAAGAAAGAACCAAGGAATACGCAGACGACGCGAAGGAGAAGACAAAGGACGCGGCGGGGTCGATGAGGGACAGAGTGGAGAGCGCGACAGAGAAGGCGAAAGAGTATATTTATGACTCCAAAGACAGTGCGAAGGAAGCGGCGGGAACTGTGGCGGATAAGAGTAGGGAAGGGGCGGAGAGGACGAAGGAGAAGACGGAGGATACGGCGGCGTCAGCGAGGGAGACGCTGAAGAATGTTGGGGAGAAGGCGAAGCAGGGCGTGCAAGGGGCGTGGGAGACGGCGAAGGACACCACGCAGAAGATCAAGGAGACAGTGGTTGGTAAGGATGATGATGATGACGATGATGATCATCGTGATCGTGGTCCTCTCAAGGATGAGGATGAGGATGTTGTGGAGATGAAGAGAAGAGTTGGTAAGAGTTATGGTGAGAAGGGTTATTAGAGAATCAATGCCTTAATTTAATTATTAATTTCTTACTATTCTGGCGTATGTTTCTATATTAGTGCTGGTTTTCAACATGCGGATAAGTCGAGGGATATGAAGGTTTGTTAGTTAACATGGGCAAAATCTTTTTGTCCAGCCATGATGTTAGGATTATCCTCTGGGAATAAAACTCTATATTCATCCATATTCTATTATCTATTCCAGTTACGTAGCACTTTTTGTAAAGTTAACCAAAACAAAATATGCACAGTACACATGGGTTTTTCTTTTTTTTCAGTTTTTTATATATTAAATACACCAGTGGCAGGAGGTGCCTCATGTTTATTCCACGTACCAATGCTTCATCTTTTACAAATTATTATCTTATACAATGATCGGTCCAAATTACAAATTAAATAGTAGTTCAGCATTATTTAATATTTTTTTTCCCAAACAGAGTTTTAAAATAAAATGAAATGAAATGACAGAAACATGGTTCTAAATTGCTGGAACAATCGTATTGATATGCATGCGGACGGTTGCAATCGTGATTTAGAAGCATAGACAGAAATTAAATGAATCGTGAAAAGGTAAAGTGGTGTTTTAATAAGGAGAGAACTAATCTGACTTCATGCTTTTATAGATTTTATTAATGGAATGTTCTCGAGATATATTATTCATGCATTTGGCGATAATATGCCAAAATGATTAATACAAGGAAACCTCCCGAATAATACTTTCAACCGTATCTTCCTCTGCGTGTCGAGATATTATGATAATATGCTGTATTTTTAATTTGTAGTATAAACGTATAATACATATAATGCTTCTCTTGTACAACAATAAAATATTTCTTGTCAATTTATTTTTAATGACTTATTTGATTAAATTACTTCTAAGAAGAAAATAAAGAAAATAATGAAATTATTTTTTTATAAATTATAATTAATTAAAATATAAAATAATTATAAAAAATCATTAATTTATAAATTAATTTTAGTGTAAGAAAAATTTTATCTTATTTTTTATTTTCTTCTCTATAAACTTAAGTTTTTAGATAAATTTGTTTTAAAAAAGGCTTTACCTTAGTTTCTTCGATTTTTATCAATACATAGAAGGTATCCGATATTGACGTTGCGCATCTATGTCAATTACATCCAACCTAACCTTAACACTGATGTTTTGATGATGTTATACTTAAATATAATTTTGGTAAATAATAATATTTGGTATTTTTATTTTAAAAATCTATAATTTTTTATTTTATTATTTATTTTTTATTTTAATTTAATTGAACTTGAAATTAAATATATATAAAAATTAATTAATTTAATTAAAATATAAAAATAAATAAAATTAATTTTAAGTTAAAATTGTAAATTTTTAAAAAATAATATTTTTGTTTCAAAATAAAAAAATTAAAATTAAGAATTCAACATAATAAAAAAACACAAATAATATTTAAATAATGATGTTAATACCCTTCAGCTGTCTTTCAAATGTCAATAAGGGTTATATTGTGCGCATAGGTCCATTGAAAGTGTAGGACCGTCCAATACCCGTATTTTCATACAGAGTGTCACTAGAATTAAAAATCACTACACACAGCAGAAACAAATAGAGAGAACAAGAAAAAGAAAACTTTCTTTTGACATTACATACAGAGGAGAGTCAAAGGGAAGAAAATTGCTTTAAAATTTTCATTCACTGATTATTTTACAATTGATACATGGTTGCCTTTTATAGGCATTAGACAAAAAAGATAATAATAATAACTTAAATGTCTAAGGGAAATAGCAGTGCATAACAGGCAATATTAGCGTCTTTATAATGTTTTTCTTGTACAACGAGGAAATATTATACCTTATCTTAGCGTCTTCGATTTTTATCAATAAGAAAAGAATTATAAGAGGAGAT
>JAMLFT010010444.1:0-11830 GCA_026544285.1 Pachyrhizus erosus
ATTTAATATTATAATTAAAAAATTTAATATATATATATATATATATTAATTTATGGTTAGATGACTCTTTTATAGTACATAGTTTATATGCTCTCCAAATATTTACTCAAAAGATCACTAAAAATCATCATTTACACTTTGGCATATACAATTGTGTCAAGATGTCTTATATTAACTGAAAATATATTTAAAATACTCATGTTTAAAAATCCTAATTAGCCAAATGATAGATTAGATAGTAGTTATTCAATTAAGAAAACTGTTTTTGTATTAAGTTATCTTATTAAGCTGTATCCAGTTACTTACAGCCAGACATCTCTTGTATATAACCCTTCTTCATAAACAATATATAATTGAGTTAATCCATAATATTCATCTTTGTCAAGTTCTCTGATCTTATGCTTTCTTTCCTTCTTGAACCTTTAATCCTTCCCCTTGGAGATAGTTTTTATTTTTTTTGGAATAGTTACGCACAAATTATTTCTAACATACACATGAGAGATTCATAAAATATTATTACAAGTACAACTGAAAAATTTTCTTATAAGATTTTGATTATCCTTCTTTTTAGAGTAAGCTTTCGAAATTAATATTCTGTGGAGCTTGTTATAATCATATTCACTTATTATATAACTATTGTCTATTAGACTATTGATGTTATAAGAAACACCAATCGATTGGTTTCTCATTATCTACTCATTCCCTTCATGTTAATTCTACTACACATTTGCTGCAAACTATTTTTAAAAATGCCACAAAAAAAAAAAAATTAAAAAACTAGCACTTTTTTTTTTTTAAAAAAAAAAAGGAATTTACTTTTGAGAGTCAATTTTTAAAATTGTAGAGGAAGTTTCTCTTCATATATAAATACAAAATAGGGAAATATTGCACCTTGAGTTAAAGCCAGTGACTGTATGTCAAAATGAAGCTTGATAATAGGTTCAACATTTAAGAGGAGGATGAAAATTTTCAGTTTCGAAGAAATTTCTTGAGAAAAATATACGTAATCGTATCGCGTTATTATAACCTTGTTTGTCAAAAGCTTGTTAATAGGTTAATTAACTTTTAGAGGAGAATAAAAAATAAGGATAAAACTCACTTGTGTAAGAAAAAAAAAAAAAAGAGTCTTAGATATCACTTTTGGTCTTGGGCTATAAGAGTATTTTTAAGTTAATATTTTTATATTTGCAGTAAAAAAAAAAGTTAACATTTTTATTATCGAATGTTTCTTAAATGACCTTTAAAAGGTTGAAGAAATTAATTTTCATAAATATTACCCAAAGTTGGATCAATAACTTCAAATAAATTTCATTAAAGAGGTTTAACTCTTTGTAAAATAAATTGGATCATAACTTCAGTGTTTATGCATGCAGCCGAATTGAATCCAATAAATTTAAATAATTGAGCAGATGGGCTATCTATTTCTTAAAACTTTTTGTAAAAATAAAAAATAAAATCTTGACAGGTCGATTTTTCCTTTTCTTTTTTTGAGATTAACAGGCTGGATTGTTTTCTAAATTTAGATGACAAATGTTTTCCCTTTCCCTAAAACATAGAAAATGAATAATTTTTTTGTGTAAAATAATTACTATTCTAATATTATTTTTATTTCTTTTGAATCATCACTTTTGAAGAAAAACTATTTTTATTTATTTAGTATATTAAAATTTCAAAGAAATATTAATTTTTAATTTTTAATTAAAAAAGTTGTAAAAAGGCAGTTAAATATCAAGAACATATTATAAATTTTTTTAAAACTACTAACATATTAATTGTATTTTTTAGTTATGAAAAACACATAAACAAGAGATTAAAAAAATAGAAGAAATATTAGTTATATAAGTCTAACTATTTAAATTTGGTGAGGAAATTTGAGTTATTACAACCATTGTACATAAAAAATTTATCAACTTAAATACATCATCCTTTTAATTACATATAACAAATTGATCATATTTTTATATTAATTAATATTAGAATTTAATTTTTATAAATAGTATTAATTAATGAAAAAATATATAAAATATAATTTTTAAGGTAATTATTATATTATAAAAATTTATAAATTTATGATTGAATAATCGTTTAAAAGAAGGCAAATTATTTGTTCTAATAATTAATAGTCTCAATCAAATAGTTTTAAGAAATTAATTTTTATGCATTAATATAAATTTTTTTTATATTATTTATAAATTTAAAATTTAAAATTTAATTATTTAATTTTTAAATTAATTAAATTATTAAATAATAAATTAAAATTTTTCATTAGTACATACATTATTTACTTTATTTTTATTGCTGAAAAAGAAAATAAAACTTTGTTTTGATTTCTTCAACCTATTAAATATTTTACTTTTTTATTTGATACTTTAAAATTTTTAACTTGGATAAGTTATAGAAGGATCATATGTGATTCAAATAAAATTAAGTGGAGAGAGAACTTTGTTATAAGAACGATCATATGTGATTCAAATAAAATTATTTAATAAAAAAATGCAGTGTATGAAAAAAAAAAATCTCGTTTCAAATAGAATTTTCTGCAGTAATTTCTTTTTATCTGTGGTCATTAAAAAAAACGTTAAATAGTGGTTTTCCTTTTTTTTTTTTTTTTTGTTAAGAGTAGTGGTTAATTGTAAAAACCGTAGATGAGTTTATTTTATTTAATTATTTATTTATGTTGAAGAAAACCGTATAGGCTGACCCTGTCTCTGTGTCTCTTTGTCTGTGTGACCCATACACTCTCTCACTCGCCATTTCCAGTAAGAGAGAGCGACCACACCTTCAAAACCGCTCCTTCTCCTTCATATAATACTTCTCTCTCTCTTTCTCTTTCTCTCTCTACTTTGCCTTCTCTGTTTTTTTTTTTTTTCCTCTAATATCTAAAGAAAAAACAATCTTTCAATCAGCAACATCTACAGTTTCAATCTTTCGGATCTTGTTGGTGCTGTGTGTGGATCCTTGGATCGTGATCCTCTACTCAATCCTCGTTCTGGGTCGGTTTTATTTCTGGGGTTTAGATCTCTTTGTTCTGTGCACTTCCCACTACGCTTCAAGTCACTGCTTGCATCAGTGGTATTAAGTGTCCACCTTTTGATGGCTTTTTGACTACCCTTTTACCAGGTAACACTTCTTGTTGTGGAATTTTGACTTGTTGGGAACTGAAATGAAATAAAAATCTCATTTTTGTTTCTGGGGTTCTGTTATTGATTTCTGGTTAATTGACATTGTTGTGGTTATTTGTTTTCGATTTGGTTGTTTGTTCTGAAAATTCTGTATGAAAAATGGAAATTGGGTTCTCATTGGATTGTTTTGTGGCATGAAGTTGGTGTGAGATCAGTGTTGGATTGGAAGATTGGGAGGGGAGGGGGATTGGGAATCTGAGCATTGTTCATAATCATGATGATTTGCTAAATCCCTAATTGCAGTTTTAGTCTTTCATTGAATCTTGATGGTAATAGTTTTGCATTAACGAGAACTTTTCTAGTTGTTGCTAACTGCCAGGCAAGTGCGGAAGCTTTGAATTAGGGCTCTAACTCTCAATTATGTGAATATTGAGTGTATTGTATTTCCCCCTTTTCCTTGGGTCTTATTGAAAAAAAATCCTGCCCTGATTTTTCTTCGGTCACTAGAAACCATGAGGTGATTGGATTGAAACAAAATTGCTTGACATTATGGTTATTGATTACTGATTAGTGTCTATCACTTTGAAAATGGGATGATTATGTCTTTATCATATTTTACTTGAATTTTCTTAACCTGGGAAAGAGGAAAAGTTTAACTGAAACTTCTAAATTATGATGATTTTGTTGTGTTGCTTACCCCAATTTGAATGGTAAATAACTTATGACACAACCTGGCAGGTCTTCTATATTGTCATCTCACTCCTATTTTCTTCAAGTGGGTAAGTTACCATTACAACCAAAGGCTGCTTGATAAACTGTGTTTTGAAATACTATAATCTCTATTGATGATGGAAAAGAGAAAGAAAGTTTGAGGATCTGCCTATATATTTTTCTAAGCTGGCCTGGTTATAAGGGCAGCATTGCAGCAAGTTAAATTTTTATATAAATACCAAGTGAATGGTTAAACTTGTTCATGTTAAGGATATAAATTTGTTTCTTGTGGTCGTCTTGTGTTTTAGCATCTCTAAGCCACAGTTCTTTGTTTCTATGTAACTTGTAGGCTAGTGTGTGTGATGGATCCAGTTAACCTTTTACCTGCTGATGGGGTTGAAGTGGTCCACCAAAATGGTGTTCATGATGAACCTTCAAATTCTGGAGAGGATGGTGGTGTTTCATATGATTTAGACCCCAGTGTTGCTGAAACTGCAGCAACTGTAGCTCCAAATGGGAACTTTGATAATTTCCATCAGTCAGATAGTGCTGCAACTGATAACTCACTTGTGGCTGAAATTAAAAAATCAAATGACAACATTGATGGCAATAATATGACCATTCCTAAGGTTGGAGGATTTTGTTTCCCTTGAGTTGCTTTCATTAAGTTGTTTAAATCATCTGGATCTCATATATTTACTCAATTCTAGGAAGAGGAAGTGAAAATATCAGATCAAACAAAGCAATCAAGAGCACCAAAGGGTCTTGTCAAGAATAAGAATGCAAAGGCCCCAAGCTCCAGTTGTGTTCATTCAAGTTTGGTGAATAAGAGCAAAATTGGAAAAGATACAGAAGCATCTTCATCTGTTTCAAATGGTACTTCAGCTTTGGACTCTAGGCCAAGAAAGTCTATTAAAAGCAGCAGATCATTCAATGACCGGCAGACACAATTGTCCAAGCCCAAGGTAAATTCTGTTATTACCTATGTTTGCTTTATTACTTAGGAACTTAGATAGATGTGCTTCTTTTCTTTTATCTTTAATGTGTTTTTGGTAATCAAGTTTATAGTTTTGGCATTCCCTGATAGTTTTTTCACTTTGCTTTTCTCAGCACCCATCGAAGTCTGATGCAGCATCTTCTGAAGTATCAGCGTATGTAATGTTGCATTTCTTGGCTGTTTCGTCTATTGAAAGATAGAAAGATAGATTATATTGTTTTTATTTAATTGGTGGACTGTTGATGTTTTGGATACAGGGAGAAGACAAAACCAAAATCATTGAGAAGAGGACCCCTTGATAAAGTTCAAGGAGAAGCAGAATCTTCCTTGTATCCTTTTTTGGGTTTCTGTATTTCCCCCAGTGTGTGAAAATCTGGAACTACTGGGTCTCTATTATTTAAATTTATTGAGTGTGGTGCTGTGTATATTGTAGTTTAACCTTAATCCACTTAGAAGTACCAACACAGAAGATGCCAAACCTCAAAGGGTGGGGACACTTCCAAATTATGGATTCAGTTTTAAGTGTGGTGAACGAGCCGAGAGAAGAAAAGAGGTGAAATATTAGTACATACTTCCTCATACTTTGTCATTGTCCAGGTTTCTTTTGAATAAGCTTGTAGTTAAAAACTTTTGATTGATATTTTGCTGAGCAGTTCTACAATAAGCTTGAGGAGAGGATTCAGGCAAAGGAGGTGGAGAAGAGTAACTTGCAAGCAAAAACCAAGGTGAGAGTACTTGATATCTGGGCTAAAATTTGAATTGAGAATTTATCATTTAATCATGTCAATCATTTACCCTTTTTATAGGAGACCCAAGAAGCTGAGATTAAGATGCTTAGGAAGAGTCTAAATTTTAAAGCAACCCCAATGCCAAGTTTTTACCAGGAGCCTGCTCCTGCTAAGGTGGAGCTAAAAAAGGTCCGCTCTCTCTCTCTGTCTCTGTGTGTGTGTGTGTGCATGCATGTGTTTCTTTCTACTTGCATCCATGCCTTGCCTTGCATGTGTGCTCTTCAGCCTGCACTAATTATTTTCAGATGATTTTTGTTTGCTTTGAAGCCATATGTGGTGTGTTTGTATGCATGTGCTGCTATGTAAATAAACAAAAACACAGATGAGAACATACATATTGCATGGGGCTTGAGAGAGACAAAGCATACAATAATCTTCTAAAAATAATTGGTAAAGAGCACTCTTTATAGATGGAAGCCTTTCTTCTCACTGTTCCCATTTCTTTTCTTCGTTTTGTTAAGTTTCTTGCATGTTCTTAAATATCTTGTGATTATGAAATGTTTGATCTTCAGTCATTATGATGGGATTGTGGATTCACTTATTAATTACTGTATTGGATATAAAAATAGAATAGTACTTCCATTTTGAAAGCATGGTCTATATGAAGATTTGGTATATAATTTCAGCTTTGCTAATAAAAATTCCTTTTTCTAAGATTGTTGAACTGTGTTATTTTAGGGAGATCGCACAATAAAGATATTGGCAAATCTGAAAGTTATTTTGCCAAAAGTTATAAATGGATTAGAATATTGCATCATTTTAAGCAAATATCTTCTTCCATCAATCTCCGGTAGAAATCTTTAGATTTGGATGTGATTTGTTGATTTAAACATATACATAGTTTTTAAGATTATGCAGGTTTGATATTTTCAAATCTAAAGCCCATCAGACTTGAAATTGTTTTATTTTCTTTTAAATTTTTTATTATTAATTTGGTGTCCTAGATGACTTGTTGCATTGTATATCCATAGGTAAATAAGTTGATTGAGTGTATCTAAACGGATTTCCTGAAGTCACAATGTTTTGGTAGCTCAATTTGCTGACACAAGTGTGCATGTTTTGCATATCTGCTTTGTATCAATGAATAATAATTATACAAAAAGCTTTTCCAATACCTTTTTAACTATGAAGTGATGCCTAAACCTCAGTTTTCTGTCACTGGTACATTGAATTGTTTGTCTTCCTTGCTTTGCTGACTAAACATATCATTGTGAGCAAGGACAATTTTAATCAGTTTTTCAATTGTGTTATATGGACCATTGATCCCCTATATTTGATCTTTTTTTTATAAGGCTAAATTACTTTGTATGTCCCTATAGTTTCACGAGTTTTCAAATAGGTTCCTCCAATTTTAGAGTTCTTTACAGGATCTGTATGCTTCCAAAAACATTTGAACGGGTTACTATAATTTTGAGTCTTGAGAGTGTTTTCAATTAGGTCAAGTTTATAATTGAAGTCCCTATAAATTGTAACACCAACACAGAGTGACTTGCATATAACTGTAAATATCCATTAATATAGTCAGTAGTCGTCTAATAAAGACGACCTATATAGAAATTTTCACAATTATAGGATACCATTAGTGCATGTTTGGATTTAGGTTGGATCATCCAAAATCACGATGAAATATCAACCAAGGTGATTGAGGAATTGATTCTTAGTCGAAAAATAATTTGCATTGGTTAATAAAAAATTTATACTGGGTTTTACTTACTAGCCTGTGTTAGAATAAAAACGTCTAATTCTAAATATAAATCACTTCACTTCAAAATCAATTTCATTCAAAACTAATTTTATTAAGGCTCACCCAATCACACACACTTGGACATTTTTGAAAATTTAGTATCTTTAGCTAATGGGTGTTACTAATGTAGATACCAACTACAAGAGCAAAATCACCCAAGCTCGGTCGTAAGAAGAGTTCAGCAAATTCAGAATCAGATGGAAACGCTAGCAGCAGTTCACGACTAGCTCGTTTGAGTCTGGATGAGAAAGTATCAGAGAGTAACCCCGCCGCTAAGGGACCTACTCTTCCTGTCCATCAAAAAAAGCCGCAACGAAGATCCCTTCCTGCTCGACTGGCTTCTGAAAAGAGCAGTGTATCAAATTCAAGAACTGCACCAACTTCATCCAAGGCTATCAAAGATGAAAACTCTTCCTTATCTAGTGCTGCTAAAAAAGATACTAACTTATCCAATGCTACAGGAGAAGAGAAAACCAAAAAGATTGCAGCAAATGAAGAGAAAAGTACCTTGTCCAGTGAAACAAGTGATGCTATGCCACTGAATGTGGTTCCTTCAGATAAGCCAATTGAAGAAGAGTCTCATGTGAATGGTGACATAGCAATTGAAGAGAATTCTCAGCTGTCCTTGGCACAAGACCCTATCGTGGCAGAGCATTGAGCAAAACAGCAGGTTACTTTCTGAGAATTTGATTCATCTGGTGAGATATTATAGAAGCATGACTCATTATTTGACAATGAAGAAGGGTTGCAGATTTTTATTGTGGTTTATGTTGTCAATTGTCATCATGATGTCCAAGCAGCATGGTTTCTTTATGTGTTTACCGACTCCCAAGCTTGCCGGTCCAGTTCTCATTCTCTTTCGCGCTTGCAGCAATGTGTATTTAACAATTTGCCAGGTTATTCTAGTTGATGTTATTTTGGTATATGCAGCACTTGTCTGTTTAATGGACATTTATTTGGAGGAAAATTTTGAGAAAGTTTGCCATCTGATGATGGTTCAAGTGCTTCTTGTTCAGGCCTTGCTTTGTTAAACAAATTTGACATTGTCTCATGTACAAGCTGTTTGTGTTGTGGACACCCTTCTAGCTGAATCATATGGATCAAATTCTGCTTTGTCGTACAGCTTTTGTTTGTTATGGATAAAATTCTTCTGTTACTATAAGAATTCAGTTCCTGCTCCATTGTAGTACATTTTGGCTATTAACCGTTCCTTATACACACGGAATGCACCATGCAATAAGGCCAAAAAATACAATTTTTCTTTCTCTTTATCGTCATATTCAAATAAGGTAATGATTTTTTCTTATAATTTATGTCTCCTTCCATTTCCCTCCCTAAAATGTACTTTTAATGTCTTTACTTATTTCACTTGGAAAGTCATTTTTTTTGTGCATGGGGCCATGTTCCATGCACTTGGCCTGATAACCATGTTGAAATTTGTCTATATAAGGTTTCTTTTGGATGTCTATCCACTTTACTATTTAAAAGAAAACACTAGCATGCAATTTGTACTTTTGTTGTCATCTAATCAACCTTGGAATTTTATCTTCATAATCTCTTCAATAAAAGTTTGCATTAAAGACCAATTTAAGTTACTAAAGTGAAATTTAAGTTATGTTGCTGCCACACTCTTACTTTCAAATTATTTAATGAGTTTAAAAACTCTAGTGTTATTAAAGCCATTATATAATAGTTACACTTTAGCCTCGTGGTTTAGCTCAAACACTTTAGCTATATGTTGTGTAATGTGATACTTTATCTCTCTTTACTCCATTATGATGTTGCTACTTCAATATATTTTTCATCCATTTTTTAATGATGACTAGACATTAAAACAATAAATTTGCTATTTACTTCTTCATTGGTTACTTTCAAATTTCTTATTTATTTCAATCCCTTATTTTATTAGAGCCAATAGTCTTTTTCCAACATCAACTCAAGAATGTTTAACAGATGATGTAGCCATGCCATCGCTATAATATAACACTTGACCGACCTATACGGATAACTTGAATAGCTTTTTGCATCTTGTATTTATGTGCTTTTCAAGTTTTGGGCCTCCCCACTTTTGTGTTTGTTGCAACATTTTTTGGGTCCTCCCCACTATTTTGTTTGTTGCAATCTCTTTTTTTAAAGTTGGCATTTTTGGTCCTCAACATCAACTTAAGAACATACCATTATGAAGATGTTCAACTCAATTTTAGTAGTTACTACAATATTAGATTTAAAAACTTTCAGTTTTTCCTTCGATGGTTTAATCCTTAAAAACTTAATTTGGGTTTTATAATTATAGAATAAAATATATTTTGTGTCTCATTTTATATTAATTTTTGTTTTTAGTCTTCTATAAAAAATTTAACTGTTTTTAGTTCTTGAAAAATTATTTTATTTCATCTTTAGTCCTTCTGTTAATTTTTACTGTTAAGTTATGAAATTATCTCTCTTATTTTATACTTTGTGGCAGTTAAAAATTATTACAAATTTTTAAAACTGTCAGAAATTTTTACAAATTTGTCCAACCGTCCCAGCCTTTTTTTTTTATCCTTTATTAAAATGGTTGCTTATAGATAAAGTTTTTATATAATAACTGTAAATGGTAAAATTACATAAAAAAAATTGTTCTAAAGTTAATTTTTATCAGTGATTTATAAGACTATTAACTGATGATATATAAATAGTGAACTGTATCGCCTCTCATGTAGTGTTTAACCAACTTACTTTGATTGTTTGCTATAGAGGTATATGATTTTTTTTTTTAATTCAAATATTCTTAATTGAGAGTGAATGACTAATCAGTTAAGAAACGAAAATTTCATTTAAAGATTGATCTTTTCTATATGTATATCAAAGATTAAATATTTAGTCATATACTTAAGAAATAAGGTTAACTGTCATATTATTATATTTATAAAATTGATATAAATTGAGAGATCAATAACAAAAATAAAATAAAATGTAACAACTAACAATAAATGCTTGGATTCAAAAGTAGCAAGCTATCTATTGTCCTGAATTAGAGTTTGGCTGCAATTTCTGCAACTTATGGTGGCCTGCGATTTTGAGTGATTTTTACGGAAGGGGAAGAATTGTGTAGGTGGTGACAAGGTGATGAAGAACATGTTCTACATAACTAAGAGAACAATAAGTGCTAATATCTCACTTTTCTAAATACAATTTTTATTACTAATTCAAATTTATTAAAAGACATAAAATTATGTAGATCACATCTTTTATTTCATGACTCTACTTATAAGTTTTTAATTATTAAAAGAATTTAAAAAATAATTAAAAATATATTAAAATGAATATGTTAGATAGTATGTTAAGCACTCCTCTTAAGGAAAATGCTTAATTGCGTAAAAAGGTTTACTAGCACACTTTGTTATTGATTAGTATTTATTGTAAATAAAAAATTTTATGTTACACGTTTTTTTTAAAAATAAGTCTCACTTATAATTTTGTAATTTTTAATGATATTTAATCTACTCTAAAAAATATTTTAAAAAGAATGTTTTACTAACATTTTTTAATATACAAATCTGAACTTTTTTAAACTCATTAAGGTTAGGCTAATGGTGAAGAGTTTGTACAATATGTATGAGGTCTTACATTTAATTTTTATAATCACTATTATATATACACAAAAAAATCTAAACATTCATAAAAAAAGAAAAATATTTGATTGACTTTTTTTTCGTCAAAAGGAGATTGTTGCTTATTTTATGGTACAATGATAATGATAAGAATGAACCTAATACCTAATACATATTATTCAATTCTTTCACTAAGGGATCATTTATAACGAATTTTCTTATTAGGTATTTAAAATTAAGTAACATCAATCATTAATGAAAAATCAGTGTTGATATTTTAATACACACATGATTTATTATACATGTATATGCATTATATTTCTTAAATTTTCATCAATGATTGAGAGTATTTACTTCACTTCTAAAAATATTTTAATTTTTTTATTTAAATAATTTTTGATCTCTATAAAATAGAGAATTTTTTATTTTAATTTTTAAAAAATATTATATTTTGATTTTAATTTTTTTTTAAAAAATTATTTTAGTATTTGTTTAGAGATTAAAATAATTATTTTTTAAAGAAAAAGAATAAAAAAAATAAAAATATTATATTTTATTTTATTGAGATAAAAAATATTATTTAAGCATTATTTTTTGTCAACTGAATTGCTAAAAAAAAAAAACAAAAACAGTATGTCGTATCTTTTTGTATAATCTACCAACACATCGTTATTGTAACGTCCATTTTTTTATTATTATTATTATTATAATCAATTAACATCAGAGATAGTGCGCGAGTATTTACTTAAAGCGTAATGACTACAAGGAGTTACAATTTAATCATGCGATAATAATTCTCATACAACACTTCATAACAAGTTCTCATAAAGTAGAAGTCATACATAATTTAAATAGGAAATACAAATTTCTTAAAA
>JAMLFT010010446.1:0-11827 GCA_026544285.1 Pachyrhizus erosus
AATATTTATTGATTTATTAATTTCTATTAAAAAATCTGACTAATCATTATTTATAAATTTATTTTTTTAATTTTAACTTAAAATGTTATTTAAAAAGAAAAAAAAAAAAAGAATCACTCATAATAACGATTTGTTAGTTGTGTAAAAATAATTTGATAGCAGTGGAACAGAATATTTCATTCCACCTACGCATTTACCGCGTAGAGACTTGTACTTTGTGTAGGTAATGCGGTTATAAGGAGTCACTTAAAATATGAAAGCGTATTTCTTGTTTTCTCAGAAATTCGAGAATACGTGTATGCCATGAATATATTCCAAGTTTGCGGGCTGTCATTATTACGTCATATACGGTCTATGCATCTACTAAACATAATTCATGATTCTGCGTATCTAAACATAAGATTACAGATATTATTTAACAGATTATGTCGTGATACACATCCAACAATTTGGACTTTCAACGTAAATTATTTATAACTATCATTCTTAGGCATAAAATATCAAACGGATATGTTTTAAAAGAAAATAATGCAAGTGGCAGATATCACAGGTCTTTTTTCTTTTTTTTTTTCTTTTTCTTTTCAGAGGAAATAGATAAAGAAACTTGTTCTCCAAGTGTTACTTTATTACAGTTGTTATTGACTTGAGTTTGCACTCTCTGGAAACAATCTTTTACAGCCTCGATCTGGTCACTACGATCTTCATTTTAAAACTCTGTATAAGAAAAAAAAAGAAGGCAAATAAAGAAAAAAGACAAGTATATTAATGCCTCCATTGTTTTATTTTGTATAAAAAACTGGTATTTTAAGTATTTTATTTGAGTGTCACAATATGTTTAAATTATTGAGTATTAAATTTTCTTTTATGCGGAGAAAAATTTAATATTAAAAAGTTTATTAATTTTTTCACTTATTTAAGTGAAGAGATAAAAAAAAAATAAAAATAAAAAGAGATTTCTAGAACACTAAAACATCAGCCGTTAAAAAAAAAAAAAAAAAATTTTTGCTGACAAAATTGTCACCGTAAAATCACAATTATAAATTTATTCACTGTTAGATTAGATTGAAATTTATTTAGTTTGTATATTAATTCTATTATTTGAAATTTTTTATTTTTTTAATTTTCTATTTATAATATTTATGAACTTATTGTTTGTCGAATTATTAACATTTTTTTTACATTTGATTAAGATTTTTTTTTTACTTTTGTTAATAATAATAAAATTAATATTTATTTAGTTTATATGGTCTATGATTTTTTATCTTTATTTTAAGAGACTTTTTTACGTTAAATTTTTTTAATAATTTTTATGTGATTGTAGTGATTTGTTATTGTTATTTATTTATTATTATTTTTTTACTAATTCTTATAAGTTGAAAGATTTATTTCTGTTATATTTATTTTGTGATTAGATTATTTATTATTATTATTATTATTATGTTGTTCGTTATCACAAATAATTATAAAATTATGTCTGTTGCAAAAATAAATGCAAAATTTCAGTCTTAAACGATATAGTGAGTCAAGAATAATTTCGTGTACAAAAATATAGGAACCAGAAAAGATAAAAAGCTATTTACATGTTGATGATATTAGATTTGCCCGGTTGCCATGCAAATTCAAACACGGGACTACAAAGTTTAAATGTATCTTTATTTTCACTTATTTTCCATAGTTTTCGTCAGCTTTAATCAAAAAGATTATTAGTGGACCACTAATGATATTTATTAAAAGACTTCAAAGTTATAGTGTTTCATTAAAATTCATTTAGAAAAGTATAACTTTGAATTTTATACATTTGGAAGTGTGGAACTTTGTGACTTTTGCAGATAAAAAAATTGTAATTTTACTATGCTTTTGAAGAAGGCAAAAGGGCGTTAAACATTTTTCTTAGCAGCTGATAATTGCTGCTCAACAATTCTAAAACGATTCAGGTTGGAATACTGGTAGCAGATGCTGACTTAATGCTGTTATAAACGTAAAGAAAAAAAAAATTAAATTTGAATTAAAGAAAAAGTAGAAGGAATTTTTTTATATATATTTTTCTCTTAATAAGTTAACTCTTTTCTCTCTTTTTTCACTTTTTTTAATCAAATAAAAACAAATACTTCATTATCAGTATTTTTTTTTTCTTTCCTTTCATCTAAACATATAGATTTGATTAATTAGTTTTTTTTTTCACAATTTTTAAATCTAAGATTAGCTTATCTTTAATATAATTTAAAATTAATTATTATAAAATTTAATTAATTTACTAAAATGTAGTGGATCATAATCACTTAATGCATGTAGGAGATCATAATAACTTAATTTACACATTAAAAAAATAATTTGAATCTAAAATTGATTTTAGATAAATTTTCTCATATTTAATTTCTCATGGAAAAAGATTTTAGAATTAATTTAGATCTACAATTGGTTGAGTTGAAATAATTTTAAATAAAAAATTCTATACTTAAATTTTTCTCCTAATTTGATTTTATAAATAAAAACTTCAAATACTAATAACATTACTTTTAAAATTAATTTTAATCAAAATTAATTTTATTTAAAATTAATTTTTTCAATATTCATCCAAACATACACTTAAAATGTCATGATTATTCTCATAGAACTTGATGAGCCTTTAATTTTGCTAAAATTCATGGATGATTTTTTTACGGTAAAAATCAATGATAAGTATAAAAAAATTTATAATAATTCACACGTTATACTTAACGATTAAACCTCTTGATAAATTCTTGAGTAAATCTTGTTGATAGACTCGGTTCCTCTCATTGACAAAATATTTTTTTGGTTTATCAAGAAGATAAGTAGCTGAAGTTGGTATCAATTTCTAGAATTGTAATAATCAAATTCATGCAGTTTGGTTCTCAACCTCTAAGTCTAAGAACTAAAAAAAATTAGACACACAAAGACAAATGCTTAAAGTTTATCAAATGAATATTATTAAAAAAAAGGAAATATTCTTAGACTTTAACCAAAGATTCTACTATATGCTAACGTCCTAGAATGAAAAATCGAAGTCAATAAGATATATAACATGATAGATTAACAAGTATTTATAGATTTAGATAAATATCTAAATTTAAATAAGTAATTGATTGTGAATTAATGTGAAATCTCTACAATTGATCACATATGAAGGGGTTGTTTGCAGTATTTCTTAATCAAATTATTTTAATTCTATCAAGAAGTCATTAGTTTGAATTATTTTAGACTTAGTATCCCTTAAATAAAATCTCTAATTCAAGCTTTATAAATAAAAAAGATATGTGATTAGAAAAATTATATACTAGGAGTGGTTAATCAAATTTCTCAACAATAATTAATCTTAAACAAAATTGTTAGATACTTCATACTAATAATATGATTATAAAAAAGTATTTTACTTCTCTAGTAAAAGATTGTCATCTCTCCTTCTAACGAAAATAATAGGTATTATGTTATGAATTGATATATTGAGTATCATAATCAATTAATTTCTTATATATTTATTAATTAAGATTGTTATAATCTCATAATACCAATGCTGATATCTATTCATTAAACTCAAATCAACTCTAAAATTTTATAGGTTTACCAAATTAACCTTCTTAAAACTAAGCTTATTAATAAAATTAAATAGCTAATAAAGATGTATTGAATATAGTGCCCCCAAATTCAAAATACAAAACGAGGGTTTCTAAATAGTTATTCCTCCATTATAAGTAGAATCAACCCATGCAACACTTAACCAAGTATCTGAATATTTGCGCTTGTTGGGCTAAATCTTCCCTTCTCATCACAACAACGTCAACTTTTGACTCTGTTGCAAGCTCACACGGCTCGCACTTCCTTCCCTTATCAAGATCAATTGGAGACTCGCAACTCTCCTTCTATTGGTATTTATGATATTTTTCCACTCACATGAGTCATTTTGTTAATGATCCAAACACCAAGATCATTACTAGGTGGCACTTCCTATATTTGTTCTTTCTCAGTTCCATTTATTTCCTTTTATTCCTTGTCTAACAAGTTTGTCATGTTGTCTAATCAATCTATTGTCAAAATATTACCTATTGTTTCTAAAGCATTAAATCCCAATTTCATTATCAAGAATGTTCTATACATTTCTTCTACTCGTATAAATCTAACTTCTATCATTGCCTTGGGTTCAAATTTTCTTTATTTGGTACTTTTGTTTTATAACAAATATTCTTTTATGCGAGACATTCACCAATTAAAGATCATTGGTGAGGGTGGTCTCAACTGCTATATCTTTAGTGTGTTTTGTTTCTCTTCTATAAAATATCGGAATTTCCTTTTTTTTTTACTGCTCTATGACAAATCAATTTTGGAATGCCATATATGCATGACTTTTTATTTTGCGTGTTTTTTTAATCATATTCTTGTTCGCTATATCCAATTTGTTACCTATTTTAGAATTTTATCTAGTCAATTTTAAATTTAAACACATCATACATTATAAATTCAAAATTATGGCCAATAAACATTATATATATCATATATTTACAAAGATATACATTAATATTTTAATTATTCAAATAAAAATTTATATTTTTTAATCTCTCAAATTCAACAAAATATATTTTTTAATTCTTCTATCAAAATTTAAAAACTGAAAATTGTCATTTTTTAGTCCTCAAATTAAAAGAGCGACTAAAAAGAATATTTTTTAAATTTAAAAGACTAAAAAATATAAATTTTTATTTGAGAAATTAGAAAAACTTACCTCCTAATTTAAATGATTAAAAATATTATTAAATCTATAATTAATTAGGCAAATTAATAGCATTGCTCTTAATTCCTATATTCTTATTTTAGAATTTTACAAATGCTTTTCAAAAGTTATTTGGGTACTGAAAATTTTCTTCTTTGCAACGATGACAAGTAGATAAGAAAACAAAACAGAAAAACAGTCATTCTATCAATTGTCAATGGAAAAAAGAAGAAAAGAAAGAAAGAAAAGATATATGCCTCATTAATAGGCACACTCCAAAAACTGATTACTCGCAAATCAAAACCAAGTTAAAGAGTATGCATCCAACCTGTGCTATGAATGATTGAGTCAACCTGTGTTATGATTTCTTGATTTTTAGATTAAATAACAAACTTAGCATGATATGTATTGCTGGCCTATTACATGTAAAGAACACAATTGATAATATGGTGGAAAAGGGATTTTAGAGGAAATGGAAAGCAAGTTTTGGGAGGACAAAATTTATAGAATGATTATATGATGATTGCATTAAGATGTAACATTATGTTAGCTCAACTGATTGGTGCAAGTTCCTAAATACAGTACAGGATCATCAAATATTATTTACAAAATATACAACAAATGAAGACACATATTAATTCCAAATAAGATATTTTATATACTTTTTATTTTTATTCAGGAATTGTATAATGTGACAGTGACAGTATTTGGATATATGTTTTGTTAGGATGTCATTTTGTTTTGTTTCCTTTTGAATTTTTGAATGTTCACCTGTGGCTACCTCTTGTATTACGTAAATATAATTTTTGGGTTATAAAGAAAAAAAGAGTATGCATCCAACTATTGAACCCTTTTGATCCGGCCGGCTTAGACGCTGGTTTGATTTGGTCCTTGCAGTATTCTTAATTAAATAATTTTCTTTTATGCTCACCTTCCTCTGACTTAGGATGTCGAGTGAAAAGGGATGATCTTTATTCCACAGGCGAGGATGTTTTTCACACCTTGAGAGTCAGAGCTTATAAAATAAGTAGACTTCAATTAATTTCAACATACTATAAGACTATTTTTCAACTAGTGGGAAAGGATCAACTTATATACAGAGATCAAATCACACTGATAAAGTTTATATCAATTATTACATTATATTACTTAAAAATGTAATTTTTTTTACAATTATAAAGTCGGACTCCATAAATTTAAGTTTTATCACACTTTATTATATTAATTGACATAACATGGCATGCTTTTTATTTAAATAAATCATTTTATAATTTTATCATAAATTTCAAAAGTTCCATTAATTTTTAATTTGTTTTTAAATATGATAAATAAAATCTTTATTTTATGTAGTAAAGTTTTTTTTATGATATTTCCCCTTCTTTTACGCATAATTTCGTTATTTTTAGTTAATGGATGACACGGTGTTCTAGACTTCCAGTGCTTCCCTCTCTCTTTTTGCTAATACATTATTCAATTGTTTCCATGCATGCACTGCTGGCATATACTAGGTGATGATGAAATCAGCAAATGCTTAAAATAGGAGGTAGATACATGGAATTCATTACTTCTGTTTTTATATTATTAAGATTATAATAATAAGAAAGTACTGCAATCTAACAAAAATTTTGTAGTTGAATATGATACGCTATTTTATTGAGAGAATCCAATCCATGGAGGCGAGTGAGAACATTTCAAATGAGTGGTTGGGCAACGACCCATGAGTAGAACCAGGGAAGATGGCTTCTAGTTTCTCATTGGAAGACAAAATTTGGGCCACTATTTCGCAATTTTTTAATTCCTTGTTCCACAAGTTTCATTTGAAAGTATATACTTTTATATTATTTGCATGAAAATGAAAACAATCGTAGGTTTGTGTCATTCCTTTTTATTTGCGTTCTTGTGTTATATATAGGGAAACTGTCTGGCTGACTAGTATCTTTCACCAAACTCTCTTCTCTTTCTCTTTGTGTCTCTCTCACCACATTCACGCACAAACAATCAACAGAGACACCTTAACACTCATACTAAAAGTGTGTGAGAGTTTGGTAGGTTGAGAAAGATGGTGAGAACACCTTACTGTGACAAAAGTGGACTAAAAAAAGGAACATGGTCTCCAGAAGAAGACTGCAAGTTGATTGCTTATGTTACTACATATGGCCACAAGAATTGGCGCCAATTACCCAATCTTGCAGGTAATTGAAGTGTATGTGTATGTATGTGTTATCGTGTAAGGATTCGTCAGTTAACATAGCTTCCAGTTTTCGTTCTTTCACCAAAATTGTCTTCTGAACGTTTTGCTTATTATTTCTATATATTAGCGGATAATACAATAATTATGTTAACGTTTCATTTTTTGTTAAAAACGTCAATACCAATGAAAGCTAATTAGATGATAAAACATTAGTAAACCACTTCTTTTCTGTGTGTCTACCTCCGGGAATTACAAAATTATTTGATGCATAAACTTCATGTCTATTTCTCTTTTTCATTTTAAAATATACCCAACTTCATTTCACAATTTTTTCGCATCATATTACTTATATACCCAACCATGATTCCTTCCCCTCTCAATCTTAATTTAGTTTTAAATTCTGGTGTTTAACATTAGGTAACTACAGAAATTGAAGTGCCAATTAAACTGCATGCGAGGGAATTTAAGAACACTGATATCCAGAATATCAACAAATCTATCATTATGATCGTCGGTTTATGTTATCAGTTTTCTACTAATTGATTATGATCAGAGACCAATCATCAATTAAATTGTGCAATATGTTTTCAGGTCTTGCGAGGTGTGGAAAGAGTTGTAGATTGAGGTGGATGAATTATTTAAGACCAGGCATCAAAAGAGGGAACTATACTCGTGAAGAAGAAGAGACAATTATCAAACTCCACGCAAGTCTTGGAAATAGGTACGGCACACACAGAATATATATGATTGCTTCTTCTAGTGAATTTACATCATATAATTAATTTCTTTCTAGTGATGAATCGTACGTATAATTAATAATATACAGCATGTGTATATAAACCATAGTTAATTTAGTGCAATATTTTCCTTCAATTGAAGGTGGTCAATGATTGCCTCTCACTTGCCCGGAAGATCAGACAACGAGATAAAAAATCACTGGCATGCCCATCTTAAGAAGTGCTTGCAACATGATTCAGTGACAAATAAAAAAGTTGAAGCTTCCATGCCAAATCATCATCACCCCCCAGTTGAATCCATTCAAGAGAATAGCTATTTGTTGGAAGTTGCTGCAAGCCCTTTCCAAAATAGTTCTATAACTGCTTACCCCACTCCTGATGCTTCTCCATTGACACCGTCCCAGCAAACATCATTGAGCGATTTTTTCTGCATGATAACTGAACCTGCACCAGCCAATGATGTCAATTTGGTTACTAATGACTTTGCTGACATCATGGAGGAAAACACAAATCCTATAAGTGCGTATTCTTGGAAAGAACTTTATGAAATTTCGTACTTTGACGAATTTCTAGCACCTTTTGTGACTGAACCCGAAAGTTTCTGTCCAGTTTATGATGTTTGGGGGCTGTTGGAATAGTCATGGGAATATATCCGTTTGATTTTTCTTCTTTCAATCTAATTTGTTTGTGGGGCAAACATTTGTTTCGATCTTCTATATATGGGTGGGATCTGGGGAAATGAGTGATTCTATTCGTATATTTTATAATGTTTTTTTTATATAATTCATTTTTCATTCTATTTTTTGCTCAGGTCACCATTTTAACTTGTTTGAGTAAACTTTTCCTAATTAAGTACTTATACAAGTGATCCAACTCACGTTGTGATGGTTTCATAAGATATCTACAAATTTGAATATCACGAGGACAGGTTACCACTGTCTCATTTGCTGCCCATTGTGGAACGTAATCCTGGAACAAATAAAGTTTCCACTTGAACTCATCATCCAGAACCTTCAACTGAACAATTTAGTAAATCCTCAGGAACTTCAAGAATAGCCACCTCTTCTAAAATAGTCTCCGAAACCAACCAAAATCATCTTAGCAAAATTTCACCCTTTTACCATCACCTAGGAGTGTAGAATTCATCCCAGACCTTTTAAGAGAAATATTATTAACATATCTTCTATCATACTATTTTAAACAAATTTGTTAATGTTAGTTAAAATTTATTAAAAATTTTAAATTTTAATAACTTATCTTTTATTTAATGAAAAATTTTCTTAATTTTATAATTTTTAATAAATTTCAACTGATAATATATTAGAAAACATGTACTAAAAGTAAGTTGTTATTTAGCACTCCTCTTAAAACAAAACTCCTCGTTTTAATAATATCCTTCCAAGAAAAAGAAGACTTACTAAGATTCTAACAATTGGTATGATGTTTTCTCCATGGTACTTGTCTGCGAGGATCTGAACCCAAAGTGCCTCCCTCTTTGTGATCAAATACCAACATAACTTCATAACCAATGCTTGGTTAAAAGCATTGAATCTGACGTCCACATTCCCCTCACTGATTTCGGAGTGCAGTTGTCCTGAACATGTTGAAGACGGTGCAGAAAGTGGTAAAAAAAAATAGTGTTGCTACTAACAATTGTTGAATTTCAAAATAATTAGAGAATAGTTTTAAAAAATATTATAAAGCTCATTGGACATCGTATATATAGAGCAAATATTTTGACATATAAAAAAAATAATTTCAAATACATATATAAATATATATATAAAGATGTAGGGTTTTTCTATAATGTTCATGTACATGTTAAGATGTTATTTCACTAATTAACTATTCTCTCCATACTTTTTTTATAAAATTTCATTAACTAATTCATCAAAATAAAAAAAAAATCAGTTAATTTAGTTTAATAGTATTACATTTATTCTAAATTAATATTTTTTTTTTAAAATTACTCTTATCAACTAGTTATTAAATTAAGAGAAATGATTTCAATTTATGTAAGGGATATTAGGAATTGAATTTTATAAAATAATTAAATATTATTTTTAATTTGAGTTTTATATTCAAGGTGAGAGAAAATACTTCTATTATTTTGTCTTAACTATGAAATCTAATTTATATTTTAAAAGTTAAAATTTTATCCCCTTTATTATCTTTTTCTTTCCAATTATTTTTCTCCGTTATCTCCTAATTTTTAATACTCATATTATATATCCTTTTCATTATCTCTTCTCCAATTATCTCTTATTTTAAAAATTTCTTCCATAGCTGTACCGACTACGTCTGCCATCTACGATCACACATGCAACCAACGATTGACGCCGCGACATGCTAACACACTGTGCTACCGCTGACCTCAAGCCACCATCCAACAATCAATTTGATGATGCTATAACATCCCCTATGACTAAGGTTTAGATTGCTAGTCTTCCCCTCGTTGTCAGTGATGTCTTAGCCCTCTAGCCATGACCCCATCATTAGGGCCTCTATTGACTAAGGTATAGGTTTTTCAAAATTAGGAGATAAGGAGAGAGATAATTGAGGAAAAAGAGAAAATGAAAAATAAAATTTTTAATTTTCAAGAAATAAAAGAGATAAAGATAATTTTTAATTAAGATAAAATAATAAAAAATAAATTAATTAATGTAATAACATTCTTAACATTTGCATAGATGCACATTGTAGAAAATTGCATATATTTGGATGGAAATAGAATAGGATTACCAAGGCTTTCCTTAATTAAGTGTTGGTCTATTTAAAAATTTAGGGCTTAAATCTGATCTTTTATCTTGTTGAAAAAATTAATTCAAAATTTTAAATATTAATGTAAATGAGTGAAAATTTAATAGATACATTTTAAGAGATAGTGAAATGTATCTTGATTTTTAGAGAACTTTACTACTACAATAAGAGAGCAAGTAGAAAAGTAGGATAATTATGAATGAAGTCTTCAATCATCATTATAAAAAGGGTTATTGTGATAAGAAAAAGTACCACCTAATCTAAAGAGGGAGTTATCACTTAAGTGAGAAAAAGGTATTGTAATAAACAAAATTTTCTTAAATTTATCAAAAAACCTTGTAATATATAAAAATTTTTAATTTGTCTTTCTTAAGTCTGTTAAAAAAAAACTTGTAATAAATATTTTTTAAGTTTGTTTAAAAAAACTTGTAATCTTATTTAAAATAATAAATATTTGTTTAAATGTACTCATGTAATAAAGATTACAAATATTTGTAATCTTATTTAAATATATGGTGTTGTTTTTATGCGTATTGTATATTTGATTATTTTTGTACGGGATAAACACTTATTTCTGTCTATCCTTTTAATTATTTTATTTATTTATCTTATTATTAGTAGTATAGTTTTAGGTTAATATATACTCATTTTATTTTTATCCTTTAAATCTATTCAAACCAGTTTTTGATAATCTTAACCCATAACAACAAAACCACAAAAAAAAAAAAATGAAAAGATTTGCATGAGTCTAATAACAATTAGCATAACCGATAAAATACAAAGTATATAAATTACAGGATAAAAAAAAAGAGGTCAGCAACATGTTTTGGAAAATGTCAGTCCGCAGCAACAAGCAATAGGGATTTTAATCCTTTTTCGTGAATGTTTACCTCTCTAAGATAGTAGCTTTTAGCTAGATGCATCAATACTCTATTTTGTTTGTCAATAACCCCGTTCGTAGGGTCATCAGAGCAGTGCTATGAGAGGAGAATAAAAATGAATGAGATAAGGATACATAATGACAATGCATGCGTTTGGTAAATACACAACACTATAACAGATGCTTTCCTTATGTCCAAACAAGATTAATTAATTGAATGCTACAAGGCAAAGCGAGATTGGGAAATTAGAAAAAAGAAAGGCTTTGGCAAAGCAAACATACCAATGCAAAGTCAAACTCTCTAAGCCTCTAAAATTTAAAGATCAAACACTGCAAAGAAAAAGGATTGGAAAAAAGACACAAGAGGCAAACAAAGGAGGCTTTAGGAGAATTTGATTCAAAATCCTCAAGGATCTATGTCCATAAATTGGAGAAACTCACTCAAAGAAAGGGGACTGGTTTGTTAGGGAAGTAATCTCCAAACTGCTGTAGATTTATTGATAGTAGAAGAATTGTACACTGTATATGAAATACTT
>JAMLFT010010447.1:0-11801 GCA_026544285.1 Pachyrhizus erosus
TATAATTTATAAAAAAATTATATAATTATTTTATTAGATTTTTTAATAATATAACAAGTTAATAAATTATCAATATCATTTATTATTTAATATTATAATTTGACAGTAAAAATTAAAATTAAAAATTGATTATTTTATAAACATGAAAAAGATTTTATTTAAATATAATTAAATTGATATGGATATTTAAAAAGATTAATTTTATAAATTTTTATTGATTCATCCAAGAAGACAAAATGTGGCGAAATTCTAGATTTTTTGTTTTCTTAATTTAGAATAGGTGTAGTATAGGGGTGCTTATTTGTGGCACGAGTAAGGAGGCAATTGAAGTTCAAGGTGTTGCCATTATGCTGGTGACGCCTGTCCCAACCCCAACCTGCCACTCTATAAAACCTTTTCCCACCCAAAGCACCTCTACACACAGACACCCTTTTAATTTTTCAGCTTCACAATATTAGTATACATACATATCACTATCCCCTATGCCTCCAATCTCATTTTTCTATTGCTATTCCATTCCTTCTCTCTTTCATACACCTCTTTTTATTGTATCCAAAATCACTTCCTCCACCATGCAAGCTATTATTTGTTTAGACCCTTTTCATTCCCTTCTCATCATCACATCCCTTCTTTTCAGTTCTTTGTTTCTTCTCCTCCCTTTCCTCCAATGTTGGCACCACCACAAGCACAAAAATTTACCCCCTGGTTCCATGGGTTGGCCCTACCTAGGAGAGACCCTCAAGCTCTATACTGAAAACCCAAATTCCTTCTTCTCTAACCGGCAAAAACGGTATTATATATATTATTCATGCATGCCAATATATATGTACCTCTCATCTCTTATACTATAAAAACACATGTATAAAAAAGTACGTATTTAATTAAATATCAATTCATGTAACAAAATTTGATTAGGAAGCTTATTATAATAAGTTATTAAAAGGAGTATATTGAAATGCATTTGGCAAATCCAACTAAATATATGTGTTTGAACTTGTTTTTGATGAGTTATGGTTGTGAGTTGTACGTGTAGGTATGGAGATATATTCAAGACAAACATATTGGGTTGTCCTTGTGTGATGATATCAAGCCCTGAGGCAGCTAGAACTGTGCTTGTGACTCAAGCACATCTTTTCAAGCCAACATACCCTCCAAGCAAAGAGAAGTTGATAGGACCAGAGGCTGTGTTCTTTCAACAAGGTGCCTATCACTCCATGCTCAAGAGGCTAGTTCAGGCCTCATTTCTGCCCTCCACAATTAAGCACTCAGTCTCTGAGGTCGAGCAAATTGTCATCAAAATGGTGCCAACTTGGGCAAACAAAACCATCAATACCTTGCAAGAGATGAAAAAGGTAAGTCACCTTACACAACTCACAAAATTAACCGTATGTTATCATGTTTAGAGTCATGATGTGCATTCGCTTCATTTTACTTTGGTTGAAGTAGATAAGAAAAAAAACATATAGATGTGATAAGTAATGTGATGAAAAGATATGGAAAAGATAATAAATGAATGTTTATAATCTTTCTTATATTTATTTCATTATGTGGATTAAGAATCTCAAGAAATTTTCTTGGTTTCATTTAATCAGTATGCTTTTGAAGTAGCTGCAATCTCAGCCTTTGGTGAAATAAAGGAGCTCGAAATGGAAGAAATCAGAGAGTTGTATCGTTGCTTGGAGAAGGGCTACAACTCTTATCCATTACATCTTCCTGGAACTTCCTATTGGAAGGCAATGAAGGTATGTAAAATGTATTTTCTTTTTCTGTTTTGTATTTCTTACCCTGTTTTGCATAGTTCATACATTTGTGATTATGTAACTGGTGACTAAGTATTCGTTTGGTTAGTATGAAACTAGTAGAGATGAAAGTAGTACAGATAAAAGATAGTAAAAGTGTAAAATTATGTGTGTTTAGAAGGAATGAATTTGGCATGAAATATTTTTAAAAAAGATGGTCTCCTAGTTGAAAGTATTTACACTCAAAATTGAGATAAGAGAGAGTGAGAGCAAAGTTAAAAAGAGATATTTTTGTTTAGTTGATCTATCCTTATTTACTCATGCTAAATACATAATGGGTTGTGTCTTTTTCTTAAAAAAAAAAGGAAGAATTTTTTTGTAGAATTTTTTTTGGATAAAAATGTCCTAAATAAAAGATAAAATGAAAATATATTAATATTTAAATTTTTTTATTTTACTCTCTTATCTATTTAATCACTTTAAGTTAAATATATATTTTTTACTTTAATCAAACTGTCTTACTTTATATTTGATTTTATTTCTCTTTATTTTTTATTTTTCTTCACACTTTTGTTACATAACCAAACATTCAATAAATAATTAGGAAATTACTTTTTAGTGGGAATTTTTACTGCACCAATTCTATATATAATTGACAATCTGACAATTTTTGTTAATTATCAATTTTATTTTTATTTTTAAACATTCATATGAAACAATTATATTACCACAATTGTTTCGTAAAAAGTTTTTAGACCATGATGTTTTGTACCATTTAACACTAGTGAAATAATTATTGCACATCGTTAGATAGTACGAATAATTTTGATACGAAATGATTACGAGAGATATTTTCCGTACGAATCATTATGAGACAACGTGGCAGTATTTTATTTAGTTAAACAATACGTTAAAACTTACACAAAAATTTTCGTACGATTTAGTATTTTGAAGAAAACTAAGTGAATAATTAAAGATGAAGTTAATTTGGCAACAAAGTGGTTTCAAAGTAATGCATATATATTACTAAGTACTTGTAATGGTAACAGTTTGAAAGTGTGAATAGTGTGTATTGTTGGATAGAAGTAAGATTGTATTTATAATTGAACATTACTTAGCAAAGTATGAATAGAGGAATAAAATAATGAAGAAATAAAATTGATAAAAATGAAGGCAAGGAAGAATCTGAATGAGAGCATAAGGAGGATGATAGAGAGAAGAAAAGAAAGAAGAAAATATGGAGGAGAAGGACTATTGGGAGTTCTATTAGAAGCTGGAGAACATAAGAAGTACCAATTGAGTGATTCTCAAGTTGCTGATAACCTCATTGGAGTAATATTTGCAGCACATGACACCACAGCAAGTGCTCTAACATGGGTCCTCAAGTACTTGCACGATAACGCCAATCTGTTGGAAGCTGTGACGGTCACACTACTACTCTACTCTCTCCTTCTCTCTTTCATTATTCTTTTTTCTTACTTTTTCTTTTTTTTCTTCTTTTTTTTTTATTTCAGGATAAATACTATACTGTGTCTGATTTTTATTCCTTTCACTCTAAATTTTTATTTTTGCAGAAAGAACAAGAAGGAATAAAAAACAAATTAGCTATGGAATATCGTGGACTTTCCTGGGATGATACTAGGCAGATGCCTTTCACTTGCCGGGTGGGTATATTAATTAATTCTTGTTTACTTTTATTTATTTATTTATTTATTAAGATCCTTTTCCTTTCTTTTTTTTTAAAAAAAATTACTTGATTGTCGTCAACATCAAGTTAGTTTTTAAATGTCAAATAATGCCATCGATTTTGTCCACTAAAAAATCACTTGGAAGACATTAATTGACATTGACAAATTTGATGTTATTAATTTTTTTTTATTAGTAATTTGATGTTAGTATATATAGGAAAAGTTAAATATATGATACTCTCTCCATTTTTTTATTTCATTACTTTTTGAAGAATTCTTTTATCATTTGTATACATACATGAATGTTTAAGATAATGTTTTTTTTATATTTAATTCTTGTATACTATATTTATTATAAATACAAGAAAAATAATAGTGGAAATTTTATTAGAAAGTTAACAATAATTTTAATATATATAATATTACTTATATTTCTTAATTTGTGTATTATCTTCTCAAATAAAATAAAAAGAAACAAATTACAAAGTAAATGTGAACAAAAATTGGCAGTTGCTTTATTTATTTATTTATTTATTTTTGTGGTAAAGTACCACTATGCTGACTTGAGATAATCATTATGGCTCAATCATGCATGATTAATTTAGTTAAATATTATAAAGGTTGTGAAATAATTATATATAATACAATAAAAATGAAATTCAGGTGATCCAAGAAACACTGAGAAGTGCAAGCATTTTGTCATTCACATTCAGAGAAGCAGTAACAGATGTTGAGTTGGAAGGTTACACTATTCCAAAAGGTTGGAAGGTCCTTCCACTCTTCAGAAGCATTCATCACTCTGCTGACTTCTTCCCTCAGCCAGAGAAGTTTGACCCTTCAAGATTCGAGGTAAAATATGTTGGAAATTTAATTGCAAATGATTAAATTCTGCGTATGAGTTAAGTGACATATATGTGATGTCAAAAGCCACTATTGGATTATTTTGCTTATCTTGTGGATGAATGACATATATCTCTCTCCTTTTTGAGTTTTGAGCTAGCTCCCCCTACACATCCAATCCAACTAGAAAATATCTCATCATCTAACTCCATACGTGTGCACAACATATATAAATGAATAAAAATAATACCATATTAATAACAACTGAAGCAATGATTTCAGGACCAGGGGTTATAAAAAAGGGGGTCATATTTTATTTTCATATCAGTAACATGAGGTTACCAATGGTTAGACTATCCTGGTGTAAAGTCCCTTTCATAACCTACTTGAGTCTTCCACTTCTAAGGTGATTCAGTGTTTTCACAATCCTGCGGGTATCAGAGGCACGTGATATAAATTTGTAGGGTAGTAGAATAATTAATTTATTTCTCTATCCTTTTTGCTCAACAGCAGACAATTGCTACTTATATGGTACTAGGACATGAAACAAGAGGCATTAAAGGGATATGGGGTTGACTTAGTTTATGTGATGCTGCAGGTGCCACCGAGACCAAACACATACATGCCTTTTGGAAATGGAGTCCACTCTTGTCCAGGCAGTGAGCTGGCTAAGCTCGAGCTTCTTGTCCTCCTCCATCATCTCACCGTTTCTTACAGGTATATATATATATATATATATATAACTTTTCTACAAATTATCATACATTGCATTCATATCCTTTGTTAAGTTAATTATGTAGAAATTAAAGCTAGGATATGCATATAGACTACAGACTATAGACTATAGTTGTCACAACCATGAACAAATAATGCATGATAGAAACAAAACTTAGTATATATTGCTTAACCCTTGTTTAATTCGTAGGCATGATTATGGTGGCCAATTAGATAACACTTTCCCTTTATATAGCCAATTACAAGCAAACAATTAGTATAGGTCTTGCTTGCATGAACTTTTTTGCAAAATTGGTTTGTCAGCTACGATAGAGATCTCTCAATTGACCATTATATAGAAAGAGTGATTGATAATGGTGGTCCTAATTATATAGTGCTGCATGTTCCTTAATATGTGGAAGTGGTCCTCTTTGATGCATTAAAAAAAGGGTTTCTTTTAGAATGTATATTCCAAAATATTATAGCTAGTGAACAAGTGAGTAGGGATCTCATAAATAACTGTGTATTTCATACGTATACGTGGCACACATGCATGGTATTGTCGCCAAAACTATTCATAAGACTATTGCACATGTAATTGCCTAAGTTGTCATCATCCAAGCGAGAGAATATTAAAGAAAGTTCTTGCTAAATATAAATATGCAGGATAACCACAATAACTTACTTTGAACTTGTTACAAAATATACTTTTTTATTAAAAGATTATACTTCTCTTATTTTATATATGTATTATTTTTACACATTATCGCCCTTTATTTTTTAAATTAAAATATTCACACACATCCCCCACTTTTATGTACGAAGCATACGTACATACAATACCCTATAAATGACAAAATAAGGGAGCAATACGGACAATAGTTCATGTTTTTAGAGAGATAATTGTTTCCTCAAATAGGTAATAATTTATTCAAAATAAGTTGAATCAAATACCCACCAAATATTTTTTTTAATTAAAAAATGTGTAAATATAATTAACATTAAACTCAAAGAATATCATTGTAGTTATCCTAAATATGTATATAAAAGATGAATGCAAAGAGCGCGCGTATATATCAAACAAATAGCATAAACTACATCTTAAAAGGGTGCGAAATTTTATATTTAGTACTTGAAAGATATAATAATAATTATTTTAGTCCTTGTAAATATTTTTATCATAATATAGTCCCTTAATCAGAATATGTTATCGATATTAATTATTTAGTGTATATTTGGTTGGGATTATTTTTTTAAAAAAATCTTATAAATGATAATAAAAAAGCAATTTTTCCTTTAAAATATTGAAATTAATTTAATTTCTAATTGATCTTGTAGTTAATTAGTACAAAAAAAAGGCTACTTTGATTATTTCTATTATGAAAAAACTTTATTTATAAAAATTTTAAGTATCAAATAAATAGTAACAATTATATTGTGAAAGGAATAAAAAGATTTATTCAAAAACAAAAACCTTCTCTTTTTCATAACCACTTAATCAATGAATGTGACTTCACATTGATCTTTATTATTATCTGGGCCAATCAGGGTTAATTGTCCTTTAGTTTCCCAATCAAACCTGGTCCAGAATTACTCACACTCAAAGCATCACTCTCGTAGGACACACTTAATCATAGAATGGCACCTTAAAGGCTTAACAAAGTAGACGTGCCTTCTTTTTCAGAATGATCCCAGAACAACAAAATTCAGTAAGAAGTTATCTAAGTTTCACAAGCGTCAAATAATATATTTGGTAATATGAAATTGTTAGAAAAATTAATTTTGAAGAAGCTTTAACCTAACAGTTTAAATATTAGAAAAGTCGGGTACAAGTTTGTATGTATTTTTGGTG
The DNA here is from genome assembly GCA_026544285.1 of Pachyrhizus erosus. NCBI lineage: Eukaryota > Viridiplantae > Streptophyta > Magnoliopsida > Fabales > Fabaceae > Pachyrhizus > Pachyrhizus erosus. The sequence continues at coordinate 6,834 of JAMLFT010010447.1, forward strand.
AATAGAAATATGACGAAGAGGAAATAGTGTCATAGTTTGAATTAGACAAAGATTATAGGTTTAAAAAACTTTTACAGAGGTCTTAATCTTGTAAGAGATTAATTTGTAATCCTTTGAAATTGAACTCGTAGGTATAGACTAATATTAACCTGTTAAGATTTAATATATTTTACAAGCTGTATACTTGTAATATTATGATCAAATGACGAGGATCTCCATTAACACAACAAAATGAATATATATACATATATGTCCATACTTGAATCCAAAAAAATTCTTGCCTGAGAAAATGTATCAAATATTTTAAATATTTTATCTAAACATATATACATATATTATTTGTGTATATATATATATATAAATATATATTTTATATATGAATGAATCACAATAAAATTAGTCCACGCAATTAGGTAGCTTGATCAAATGAAAACAACACATGTGGAATGCCGCCAGCTCTGATAACGAAGACAAACTCCATAATGTTAGCAGTCAAATTTCAATAGAAGAAGTTTTACTTGACACCACATGTAGCTCTGCACAATTACACACCACATCATATTTCACCTTGTCCTCATCATGGATATTAATTTGAAAGTGACCCTGACCCACTTTACCCATTTTGCTCTTACATTCCAAACAATGTAACTACTAATTAGTCAGAGAATATATGTGATGCCTGCATTTTAGTACCATCACTTTGACAAGATGGATTTTGTCAATTGGATCAAAGGGAACGCATATTGTATAATCCTATACATAACAATAAAAGAATTCAATTACTAGTATATGTTATTCTTTAATCTTTTACATTCAAATTGTTAACTATTTTAAAATTCGTATTTCTAATTAGTTTATAGTAATTTGTTTACACTAATAATGTAATAAAATTAAATTCTTTTAATAGTATCTTAGACCTGACAAATATTAGGTCATGAACCTGATTTAAGGCCAAGATGAATAGTATTAATCAGGTAGTTTGTCTTTATCTATTTCTGTGATATGCCTTATAAAAATGTTGTATTTGGGTTGTAACAAAATATAAGTTTATAATTTGTCAAAGTCAGTTACAATTTAGGAATTGACAAAAGAAAAAAAAAAAAAAAAGACGTACATGACATCAATTCTGATGATTTGGAAGAATACGGACTAAAATATGTTTTGCCAAAAATGTCAAATTTCAAACAGATTTTGTCTTAATTTGTACTCATCCTCATTTTGATGGTTGATTTAGGTGGCAAGTTGTGGGAAATGAAGATGGGATACAATATGGTCCTTTTCCTGTGCCCAAACATGGATTACCAGTGAAGATAACCCCGAGGTGCAAGATATTTACGTGAAGTTGCAAACTTAGACCCATGGAGAATGAATTCAGAAGAACATGTTAAGAAAGTGGGGCCAAAGCAATTTGTCCCCTGTCAAAATAATGAATTCTTTTTTTTCTTTTTTTCTTTTTTCATTTTGTTGTAGGGGTATAAAGATTCTTCTCACATTCATATAGGCCCTATATCAGATGAATCTAGCTAGCTCCCTCTGATTACACTCTGCATGTTTGTGCAGGAAAAAAAAATGTACAAGTAATTAAAAAATTCAAAATTGGAATATGTGAATGCTGAATATATAATTGAATTTATGTTTAGATTGAAGAATAAAGATAAGTTTGCATATTATATATGCCAAAATATTTGGCATAGTCTTTAGTGTTTGATTTGATTCTAGTGCCTAAAATTTGTATTGGTCCTTGATCTATGTGGACTTGAGAATCTATTCAGTATTGAATCAAATCAATCAATATGGTTATGGATAAGGTATATGGTGTAAGGCTTTAACAGACAATAAACTAAGAAGAAACATGATTAGGCCAGACCCACATGTATGTATGTATAACAATCACCACGAAGCAGGTGAGGTTAGTACAGGTGGCATGAGTTGATTGGTGGAGGAAGGACAAGACGTGGCATGATTTGATTGGTGATGGTGTAAGTACACGTGGGCAGTGTTTGAACAACAAAAAATAGCGTGCGTGGCCAAATTACCATGTTGTAAAGGATTCGATGCATGTGGAATTGGGAGACAAATTAAGCCTAACATGTTAAAATCTCACTTGTCATTCTACGGGGAAAAAGAAAAACTAATCTTCTAAAATAAAATAAAAAAAAAAAAAAAAAAGCTGAGCTTCGTTGAAGTATATAAATCAGAACTCCACAAACACATTGTATGGACACAAATCAACTTCCAATTACATTCTGAGATAAGATGCTATGCTCTGTCTCATGTTAACATTCATGATAAGTTATGAAAGATCCTTGATTTTCAAACAACCTCGACCCTTTGCATTTTCTATTATTTTGTGGATCTTCAGACAACTTACTATCAAATCAAACTCTTGTTACATTAAGCCCCCAAGCACAATGTCTGCTCCTATCATGATGCCAGGTTGTAATATATATATAAAAAAAAAAAGCACAATAAATAATTATAAATTTATCATTTATTTTTTTCTTAACAATAAAAATTAAAAAATTAAAAACACTATATTTTAGAGATCAAATTCAATTTTATAGATATGAAAATTTTTGTCATTAACAACTGGATAAGATTTTTTGTCTTTTTTAAGAAAATCGAATAAATTGTGAATGACTACATTAAAATAACAATATTTAAGAAGATATATACAAGAGATAGTTAATATTGACATATTTAATTATTTTTTTTAGAATTCATTAACAATCTATATAATAAAATTTGGAAGAAAAAAAATCAATAAATTTCTTTGTTTTAGTAAATTAAATTTAATGATATTAGAACATCTTTATCGTCTTTCCCGAAAAGCAATCCACGTAGCTTCGGAAGCATATGCATTTGCGGGTTGAAATCATAATTGCTAGCTTTATCACCAGTTGTTTTAGAAAGCACCAGTGTTTGCAACCTTTAATTTTTAAAATTAATAATAATTAAAAACCATAACAGTTATTTATTTAAGCAAGTTAACAGTTATTTTTCTAGGATGTCAACGATTATTTTTTTAGGTGACACTTCAATATTTTTTTAGACAACCAAAACTTTTTAAATTTTTGTCATTCTCACCAAAAAAATTCTTAATTTCTTCTTTCATTTGTTTTCATTTAATGCATTCAAATCAAAATACATTCAATATGAATCCATAGTTTAATTACATACGTTGAATCCATAGTTTAATTAATTGTCAAATTATCAAGTTCTCACAAATCTAAATTTTCAAAATTCCTCAAACTTATTAAACCCACAAAATAATCCAAATCTAAATATGACCAATTTTCAATTTTCTACACTTTCATCTTCCTATCAATTTCATCCTTTATTTCAATCACCACCAATTAACTCATTAAAGGTCTTCAATAAGTACTAGTGACAGTCAATATAATAAAAGATAGCATGTCATACCATTTGACTTCATGTTAGAATCTGAAATTCCACCATTTTCATCTAAGTTGAGATTAATAATAATGTGGTTAATAAAGAAATAGGAGAAGAAGTAACATTTAAAATGCAACAATCATGTTTCTCCTTAAAGAAAAATTAATTATTATTTTAATTATGTAACTTTTATTATTTTAATCAATATTTTTTATGCTGTGCTATTTGTTTAATGATAGCTACTTTCATCATTTTAAATAAAATATTATTTAATTATGTTTTATTTTTATTTTAGATAATTTTTATTGTGTCAAAAATATTTTACATAATAATGATGTAAAAAATTAAGAAATTTTAAACTTTAATTAATTTATAAATAGGTTATTATAACTTAATAAATATAATGATGTAAACTTTTTTAGTGAGATCCATTAGAAGCACTTTAAAAAAAGTTATTTCATTGAAGAGATTTAGTTATTAGAGATACTTGAATTAAAAAAAGTAAAAAAAAAGTTATGCTTATTGGAAGCACCTTTAAAGAGTTGTTCAATTATGAATGCTTTTATACTACTTTAATATTCAATCCTTGTTCTCTTATCTTTTATTAGTATTAAAATTTTAAATTTATTCTCTTCTCTTATTAATATTAAATTTTTAAACTTTTTTCTTTCTCTCTCATCTCTTATCATAATATAAATATATTACAAAAATTTATGGGTATTACAAAAATATAAATATATATTTAAATTTATAATATTTTTAATTTTAAGAATATAATAAAGAAAACTAAATCAAATTCACACAAACACCAATTTTGAATCAGCCTTTCCTATTTTTAAAAAATTAAAAAAATGATTTTAAAAAATAATAACTTACGATATTATGCACAATTGAATAAAAATTATATGATTGAAAATAAAAATTAATTTTTAATTGATAAAAAATTAAGAAATTGGACAAAATATAGTTACATAATTTTAAAAAATCTCCAAAAAGATTTACGTAATTGATACAAATAAATAAGTGATTAAATTTATTTTCACGTGATTGATATAGAAAAAATTATTTTTCAATTACATAATTTTTTTATTAATCATGTAATTTTTTATTCCATAAATAATAATAACTCACGTGATTGAAAAATTATTTTTTAAAATAACATAAAAAAATAAAAAATTGAAATAATTACCTGCCTTATTAATTTTTAAAACCAATTTTTCTTATAGTTTTTTAAAAGATTAGAAAAAAATTGGTTCAAAATCAATATTTTATATTAATTTAATTTGTTTTTCTTTAATATGTACCTAAAATTAAAAAATACTATAAATTAAAATGTATACTTATTTTTATAATACACATAATTTTTATAATATATTAATATTATGGTAAGAAATGAGATAGAAGATAGAATTTTAAAATTTAATGTTGATAAGAGGAAAGAAAAAAAATTATTTCTATAATTATAAAATTGAATGCTAATTCTTCTAAAACTTTTAACACATAATATCTTCATATATAATTTAAGATATATGTTATCTTTTAATGGAATGACTTCTTTGATATATAATAAAT
>JAMLFT010010448.1:0-11825 GCA_026544285.1 Pachyrhizus erosus
AATAATAAAAAGTAAAAAATACATTAAATTTATTGTATAAATATTAATATTATTATTAATTATTAATAAATTTGTAACTGCCAAGCATTAAATAAATTTTTCTTAACCTATTTTTAGAGCTTGCTAATTAATTAAAAGAGGTAACAATTACTAAATTTAAATGTCAAAGTTTGTAATTGTCAAGTATAAAATTAACTTTCAAAAACTGTTATTTGGATCTCAAAAATTAATTAATTAAAATTAACAATTACTAAAATAACATTTCAAAATTGATTAGAAAAAAATAGTAATTTTTATCATTTAATTTTATTAAATGTACAAGTCATTTTATATGATAAAATAATATTAATATAAATAATAATACTTTTAAAATGACATTAAAATTATTGTGTCAATATAAATATTATTATTTTTTTGTTATTATCAAATTAATAATTAATAAATTTATAACAGTAAGTTGATAAATAAAATATTCAACAACCAATATGTTGATCTTAGTAATTAATTAAAAAAAACTAACTGTTCTGACTAGAGATTTTAGGGTTACAAATAAAGTCTCTAACTAAAATCATTTTATATTGTTCATCACTTTTTCAACCTTTATTTATTTCTTATATAGAGCTCCTTATATTAGATTTTTTGTGTTATCTTTTTAATGGTTCCAATATCTTAGAGTATAGTTTCGATAATAGTAAAAATTGTTTTCCTTTGACATATTTTATAGAATTGTTAGGATATAATCAGTTAATAAATGAAAGACCTTATGTTTGAATGTTAGCTCAACCAATTATTTGGTCATAACTGACAAATAAGACATTATTGGATACATAATCCCTTAACCTCGAGTGTGTAAGTATGAAGAGGCCAAAGATAAAAATATTGTTGGGTAAGGGAAGTGTCCAACTATAATCACCAATCAAGTATTATGGTGAAATTGATCAATCAACTGTTAAAGGGTGCACAACCCTTCAATCAACCGATTAAGCACTATATGATACACAGCCCCAACCCTAATTGTGCAAGCATGAAGGGGCTAAAAGATAAGGATATTCTTAGTTGATCAACTTTTGTTGTAGTCCTCTTTTGTTTGGATATTTTGCATATGACAAAAGTTATGTTTAAAGCATGTTCCTTTTGTTAAAGTTTTGTCAATTTTGAAAAGTTCATTTTATTTTCAATTTCTAACTGAACTAGTCCTAGTTTACCTATTAGACAAAAAGTGATTGACATTCACTCAATTATATCTTTGACTTAGATAAACAAACAAAAAAATAATTAACAATTGGCCGATTACATCTTTGACTTATATAAACAAATGAAAAACTAATCAATAATTGACTAGTTGCATCTTTGACTTAAATAAATACAATTAATTTCATCATTGAATAAGCATTTAACTGTTGAACAATACATCACATCTACTTTTGACCGAGCACTAAATATAGAAAAAATAGTTAAACTATTTGCAAAAATTTGCATCAAAGTTCTATATTTAAATGGTCATAAGTAATTATTTAATATGCTTGATGTTCGACACTCATTCGAGACTTTCCCTTTTCATCTTGTGACCACATTTTTAGTAAAATATTATAGTTGCGTCCAAACCAATTAGGAGTATATTATTCCTTAAATGATCATAGTCGTGTTGAAACCGAATAGACCTACGTTATTCCCTAAACTGTTATAGTCATGTCAAAATTGATTAAGTATACATTACTCCCTAATCGATTATAATTGTGTCGAAATCAATTAGATGTACATTATTCCCTAATCAATTATAGAATCACTTTGTATTGTTCATCCCTTTTTTGACCTTTTATTTTTTCCTTATATAGAGCTAATTAGGCCTGATATCATTGGTGTTATATTTTTAATGATTTTGATATCTAAGGATATAATTTTGATATAGGTAAAAATCATTTTCCTTTGATATATTTTATAGAATTTCTAAGATATGTTTAAGGATATAATTTTGATATAGGTAAAAATCATTTTCCTTTGATATATTTTATAGAATTTCTAAGATATGTTTGACCAACAAATGATCGACTTTGTGTTTGAGTGTTAACTTGACTAATTACTCTATCATAATTAATTAATCAAACATTATGGACTACAATAATAATTACTAAAATTACATGTCAAAATGTACTATTTTAAGTTTAACTAATTTTACGATTCAGATTCATAAATTTATTCCTACCTTTATTCTCTCTTATATATTCTTTTAAATTGTTCCATTTTTTTTTTATCTTTTTCATTTGCTTGTTGTTTATTTTTTTGGCTTAAGATTTTTTTTTTTCCTTCAATATGTCTTAACTTACAATGCTACTTTTTGTAAAATAAGAGATAATTTTTTTTATCACAATGCATTATCTATGAATTTGACAAAGTGACTAAGTGAGGATTAAGAACCAAACATTATACGTCTAATTTTTGTCTTTTATTATGTCTTGTATTTTTTCTACATAGGTATCAATTCTATGTTTTTTTTTTTCTTTTTGTTTCTTATTTTTTTACATAGGCATCAATTATAAAATATTATAATTTTTATTCTTAAAAATTCATATTTGAAAGAATAAAAATATTCATAATGTATCATAAATATAAAATAATTGAAGAATATTTAATAATAATATATTTATTGTTAATAACATTGTCTTTTTAAACTCTCTTAAAATAAAATATATATAATAATGCATACAAAATAGCATGCTATAATATTAAAAAAATTAATAACACATATAAACAATAATTTTTATACATAAACAATGCTAATAATAATTAAATTTAAAGCCTAAGGTATACAATAATTATACATTCATATTTGTTATATATACATTTTTTTTAATTGTTACTTTTCATATAGGTATTATATCATTATTATTATTTGAAAAAATATAAATCATAATAAATTTTGATTGATTTAATATATTTTTAAAAAATATGTTTAGTTAAAAATATAATTAATTATCTTTCTTAATTTTAATATGATCATATTTAATATACTATTGAATATTTTAAATATAAATTTTATTTAAGTTAAATATATTTTAACAAAATACTAAATATAATTACAAAAAATTATATAATTTACACAAACCCATGCAAAAACACGCTTTTAAAATCTAGTATAAACTCATTTATGGTGCCTCTTTAATGGCTTAGACTTTGCAAAAATTATATGGAGTCGGTTGGGACAATATCCATGCATGCGTCAGGCGATACTACTCACTACCGAGTCCCGAGTTCATGCTTGTTTCCCGGTGGGATCTTTTACCCAATTTCATTTTGTTTTTTTTTTCATATTTTTTATTTCATCTTTAAAACAGTGGTAGCTTTTTACTCGGGTAGAAAATAAGAACTCAGTTTAGTCAAATTAAGCAATTACTAGTAATGCTTATTTAATTAGAGCATTTTATTTTATTTTATTTATTAAAGTTCTTCTTGGAATATTTATGTTTGTTAATTTAATATTTAATAAATAATTAAGTAAAATCAAGAAATTATGAACATTAAATTTAGGTGTATTTATAGTTTCTTTTCTTAATTGCATATTTTATCATTAAATTATTGATATTTTGTAAATTTTATTTTTTTTATTTTTTATTAATTTGTTAAATATATAAGGAGGTGCTAATGTGTCCCTAAATAATAATTTCATTTTGTTATTAACATGATAGTAAAATGTCAAAAGTAAAAAAAAAATATAATAATAAAATATACAAAAATTGAGAAATATAATAATAAAACGTGGGAAAATTGGAAAATAAAAATATGTGAAAAAAGATTTTGATAATAAAGTTTGTAAAATGATGATAGCTGGATAATAAAATATATAATTAATTTTTTATATAGAATTACAATTTACTAACTAATAAAGACATATTAATTATTATTTTTATCATTAATTTTTAAAATTAATACTTTTTGTTATTGCGTAAACACTCAAACCATGATACCCCTCCACCAACTTTAATATGAACAGCCTACCCTAAACTTTAATCATTTAACAGAAATTAAATGGCATTTTTGTGAAGCCCTTGGTCAAGAAGGGCAATGATGAAATGTTAGATCCCTTTCACTCACCAGCAAAATGTTTCCATCACAGGTCAATTCCAAAAATTAAACAAAATTTTGAGAAGAGTCCTTAGCATCAGGGAAAATTCACACTTCAATTTGAAAATATATCATCCATTAGGACGATCACATTACACCTATATACAATCCTCTAATTCCCCAACAGATCAATTTACTTGCCCCACTAAAAAGTTTAGAAGTTTCAGGCTGGCCCCTAACCACACCAAAAAGCCATTAAATAATGTTCCTTCATAAATATAATGATTCCCTAATGTTATCTTTTAGCAAAAGTAATCCATAAAAAAAAAAAAATATTACTCTTTAAGTTTCTATGATGTAGGTGGTCAGAATTTGAACTAGGTACACACAAAAACGTTACCAGAAAATAGTTATGAACACAGGGAAGAATTGATGTTAGTGGGTTTACCTCATTAACTCATAAGTCTAATGGGATTTGTTTTGTCAACCACAACTATTCTCACAATAACTCCATTTTCTTGGTAGTCGTGGTCCTATTGACTATTGACTAATGAGAAGCAAAACTAGTGCACAAGTGGCAAGCATATAGGGTGCTGATATCTTCATCATAAATACATGAAACTTAGAAACGGTTTATATGCATCAGCCGCTTCATATAAAGTTGATACACATTTCATTTTCACCATAACTTTGAAATCCAAGGGGAATCCTCTTTCTCTTCTCTGGTTTTGTCAGTGAGTCAAAATGGTCTCAGCTTCTTCTCCCTCTTCTAAGGTAATGGTTTTATGCTATTATCAATATCAATGTAGTCTAGTCAATATTTCTACTCTACCCTTTTGTTATGTACTTTTTCTTATTCTTGTTGCATGTTCTACACTTGTAGGAAGTTCAATCTGATAAAAAATGGGTGGAGAATGGTCCCCCTCGCAATGCCAAATGGTGGTACTCAACTTTTCATAGTGTGACAGCCATGATTGGTGCAGGTGTTCTCAGCCTTCCCTATGCCATGGCATATCTAGGATGGTAAAGTACGACTTTATGCCTAAAGGGTTTAACGTACCACAAAAAGGTGATAACTTGAATGTATATGTAGCTAGAAGTTAAATATATATTTTTTCTTATCTTTGCAGGGTGCCAGGGACCTTGATTTTGTTGTTATCTTGGTGCCTAACCTTAAACTCAATGTGGCAAATGATCCAACTCCATGAGTGTGTTCCAGGAACCAGGTTTGATCGTTACATTGATCTTGGTAGACATGCTTTTGGACCAAAGTTAGGACCATGGATTGTGCTGCCACAGCAACTGATTGTCCAAGTTGGGTGTGATATTGTTTATATGGTCACTGGTGGGAAGTGCCTAAAGAAGTTCATGGAGATTGCATGCACCAATTGCACACAACTCAAACAGTCCTATTGGATTCTCATTTTTGGTGCCATCCATTTCTTTCTGTCTCAGCTTCCCAATTTCAATTCTGTAGCCGGGGTTTCTCTAGCAGCTGCTCTGATGTCACTAAGGTACTTCTTGTTCCCCACATATCTAGGAGAATTACCATAATGGTCCCATAATATTAGGAACCATATGTAGTTTAGCTTTTAAATCAAGACCATTCATTTTGTATTATAAAATATGTATCTGATTAAACAATATGAAATGGATGGTTTTGATGCAAGGATCATTTTTGGCCATTCTAAATTTTGGGACCATTGGAAAAGCCACCCCATGTCTACTTTTCTAGAGCACTAGCGTTACAACATGATTAATATTATTTTATATTTACCAGTTTTGAATGCTTGCTTAGCTGGTTTGACAGTTTGCATCCCTATAAGAAGATTCCTGGGAATAATATTATTTGGATTCTTCACAGAATAAGTTATCCTTGTGGAAACTGAAAAGCTGTCCCTGAGACTCAGAATTTGATAGGAAGAGTAAATTCTTTTTAGGATGATATCAACAAATTTACCCTTTCGGTTATGTTTGTGAACTAGCCATATTTTTAAAACTTTGCAGAGTCCGGTGGTGAATTTGTTGAACTTTCAAAAAAAGATCTTTCCTAGAGCATGATTGAATTAATTGAAATAAAAGATAGTATATAATATTTTTAACACTCGTTGTTTTTGTGAATCCAGTGGTTCCTAATTAGGTTGTAATTTATACAATCTACAATGCCTAGCATAGTATGATCATGCTGCTGATAGTGCATATTTTCAAGTTATATTAAAAATTAGAAAAAATTATACTAATTATTTTTAAAATTTTATAAAATTATATAAACACTAATCTTTCTTATATAATAATACTTTTTTATACGTTATATTAACGTCTTCTCATATTTATAAATATTACATTATTACTCTCTTATATATCATATTAATATTTTTTATAAAAAAGATTATTATAATAATTAAAAAATAAAAAGTATTTATGTAATTTTATGAAATCAATTAGTATAATCTATTCTAAAAATTGTTATATACTAGTTGGACAATGAGCCACCACTTACCTGACATAACATAGGATCTTCTGTTCTTTTCTTTACCATTTTGGGACAAATGCAAATATGTACATGTGAGATAAAAGTTGATGTGATTTATTGCTTCTAATTTCAAAAACACAACCTTACTCTTAAGGGGTTTTCATTGCAGCTATTCAACTATATCCTGGGTGGCTTGTTTGGCTAGAGGCCGTGTTGCCAATGTTAGCTATGCATACAAGCAAACCAGTTCTACTGACTTAACGTTCAGAATCTTCAATGCCCTTGGTCAAATTTCATTTGCATTTGCTGGCCATGCAGTGGCCCTTGAAATTCAGGCCACAATTCCATCAACCCCTGAGAAGCCCTCAAAAATACCAATGTGGAAAGGTGCTATTGGTGCCTATGCCATCAATGCTATATGCTATTTCCCAGTTGCACTTGCAGGATATTGGGCATTTGGAAGAGATGTTGAAGACAATGTGCTTATAGCATTTGAGAGACCTGCATGGCTCATTGCTTCTGCTAACTTGATGGTGTTCATTCATGTTGTCGGTAGCTACCAGGTACCAACACAACACAAAGATATGCTATTTCTATCCAAATTAAACAACTTTAGTATCTGAATGACCTTATTAATGTGGAAACATTGGACTCCAGGTTTATGCTATGCCTGTTTTTGACTTGATTGAGAGGATGATGATCAAAAGATTCAACTTCCCTCCAGGAGTAGCACTTAGACTTGTTGCTAGATCTGCTTATGTAGGTGAGATTTCAAAAATATCTATGTTTTGGTTTAAGACCACGTAAATCCTCTACGGAAAGTAATTCTGTTCAATTCTGATAAAACTACTATGAACGATAAGTTTTTTTTTTTTATTTTAACATAATTGTACACTTGAGACTCAAATTCGAGATCAGAGATTAAGCTTGAACAATCTCATGGATCAGCGACTCAGGGCTTTCATAACAATCTATGCTGTCACTGCAAAGCTTTTTTTTTTTTTCCTATAGTTGTTATTGGTATGAAAATTCTTGAAATAACCAGAGATTGTTAAAATGTGACAGCTTTTACATTATTCGTTGGGGTCACATTCCCTTTTTTTGGTGATCTTCTTGGGTTCTTTGGTGGATTTGGTTTTGCTCCTACTTCTTACTTTGTAAGACTCTCTTACCATCTCAATTTCCTCATGCTTGTATTAAACTACCAAATTTGCAAGAATTAATTCAGAACATAGAAGATTAATAATTTGGTGTATCAATTGTTCAGCTTCCTAGTATAATGTGGTTGGTAATCAAGAAGCCCAAGAAATTCAGCATCAACTGGTTCGTCAATTGGGTAATGATTAACTTATTTTAGCAATTTTTCTTTAAATCAGTGAAAGAGTATATACAGAGAATGCAAAATTAGATTATCACAGTTCAGAGTTGTTTTCTCTTAGCATCCTCAATTTTTTGTGTTTCTCAGGTTTCAATATACATTGGAGTGTGCATTATGTTGGCATCTACAATTGGTGGCTTAAGGAACATTGTTACTGATGCTTCTACTTATAAGTTTTATACCTAAACTATTTTGTATTTTTGCAAAAATATGTAGCATCAGCAATTACTCTAGTTAACTAGACTGGATTTGCTTACTATCTAATTGATAGTGTCCTTTGTTCCTATAACAGCAAGCCTTTTGGTCTTCTTTTTCAGTTTATTTTTGTTAGCGAGATGTTAAATTATTAATAGACCAAATAGTTTTTTAATTCTCATATTCATAGTGGTTTGTAATTTATATCACCATGACTAAGTTGTGAATGGGTTCGATTCTCATATTTACGTGTATGGAAGAATATATATATATATATTACAAGAAATTAATTTATTAGATAAACTTTAATATTTTAATAAATTAAATTTTAACTTTAGATAAAAAAAATATTTCAAGTTTATTAAAAAAAATTAAATTATTTTTTATTTACTTTTATTTAAAGAGAAGAGTCGATCTAATATTAAAAAAATTATAATAATTCAAGCATAATATTATAGCAACTGAACTAAAATTTACATTACGTGGATCAAGTGAAATAATACCTGATATATGTTATACTTTTTATGTTTAATTTACACCTTCAGTGCCAAAGATAATACAGGCAAATTTATCAAAAAGCTAGTAGGTGTGTATAGAAAAGTACATATCAATTACATTGTATTTTATTTTAAAATAATAATTTTACTAAACTAATTTTAATTTTAATTAGTTTTATTCAATATGATATAAGATAATAATAATATTAAAATAAATATGTCAAAGTTATAAATAAAAATAATAATTAATAATTAATATTATATTTAATGATTTAAATGATAATTATTTTAAAATAATTTTTTTATCTGATAATTATAATGAGAGGAAGAATAGTAATATTTTAGAATTCTTGTTAAAAATATTTGAATTTTGTTAATTAAAGTTATGTAAGTAAAATCTACATGAAAATAAAGTACTAAACATTCGAAAATAATTTACCTAGCTTTTACTTTCATTTGCAAATTGCAGGGCTTCGAAAACAAAAAAGAGAATTAGGGTCCTCTTATATAAGAAGCATATTCCCGAGACACTTTTTTTTTTTTTTTTTTATTAAAGTGACCACAACGTTTGACGTTATGATGACGTAGTTATGACAGTTTTGTGAAGAAACACATAAAACATTTACTTTTCGGTGAAAACTTATAAACAAATTAACTCTAATTGTCATCCTTTACTTGTGATGGTAACGCTTCAACCGACAAAATTCATTTAGCCAATATTTTCAATTTTCCACCGACTTTATTGTGTTTATTTTAATGGTGAGAACATTTACAATGAACCGTTTCATCGAAGGAAACATGGCAAAACTACTGTGTTTGAATTTAAAGAAGGTATCTCGCGTCTTCGAAAATAATAAATTAAGTGATTAATCAATTTTATTTTTCAATTCTCTTTTAACATATTTTTGTATTTAATTTTTTTCCCTCAGGTCTTAACAGCGCCTCCATGGCTTAACAAATCAATTATGACTATCTCAAATCCTTACTAAAGGGATTCCTATCATAAACAGTTCAAAGGATCGGAAGCTTTCTGATACACAAGATCCTCAGAAGAGGCGAGTGTAGAGCATATTTGCATCTATTTATGGGAAGGGATAGTATAAATGATATGCTTCAGACTTTCAGAGAGTACGAATTTAGAAAGAAGTCATTTTTCTGATAATAAAACAAAGATTTTATTTCGGAATTCCCTTCCTCTCTCCAAAGGCCAAAATCCTCTATATATAGAGGATTCTTACGGACACTCAGAGAGACTCTCCGAGAAACACCTATGACATCATAGCTTACATCACTGTTGCCTATGACATCATTGCTTACATCACTATTTTACATGACATCATTGCTTACATCACTATTTTACATGACATCATTGCTTACATCACTATTTTACATGACATCATTGCTTACATCACTTATTTTACATTATTGCTTATTTGTCTGGTCTTGGAATCATCCGAGCCATATGATAAGATTCTTCTGGTCTCTGTGATGAACTTGGAAGATCAGGATCAAGAGGCTTGTTCTGATAATTATTGACTTCACACAGATGACGGGCTAACTGATTCTTATAGCTCTCATCTAAAGGATAATGATTAAAGGTTCCCCATAAATAAGCTTCATTTCTGGACCATAGCATTCCAACCAGATTTTTGAAATAAGGACGATGGATAATGAATATAGAGACTAAAGAATTGATAGAGTTTTCAGATAATCCTCTATTTTCTTCAGATTCTATAATCCTTTTTAGTTCTGTTCTCCACCAGGGTAATGGAGAAAACCATTCTAGTAAGGTCCACAAATAATAATGATCTTTGTAGGGGTCTGTGAGGATGTGATAAGCCATCTTTGTCTGTAGTGCAATGGGTATGGAATATTGGACAGTTTCACACCAGATGAGCCAAAGCGTCGGTTCACAGAGATCCCACCCAATTCCACAAAATAATTCAAAGATTCCTCCAAATGGAATTTCTGGATTGAAGATACTAGCAGGAGTGTGTTGGTATCTCATAGTTTCATGGAGGAAATAAAAATATCTGGATTTGGCATAATTGAGAATATCAGCAGGAGTGGTTGGGTTCAAACCGGGTGGATAATCTTTTTTGATTTTTGCGGTTGATGATAAAGATTTTACCATGAATATGAGAGGGAAGACCCTGGCGGTTGAAATATATTGGATGGGTTTTGTTGGTCTGGAGAGGAAATCAGGGATGAGATTATGGTTTCCTTTGATATGTTTGACAGAGAATTCATACCTGGAAAACCAATCTTTTAATCTGAGGATTTGAGGGTCAGGAGGCATTTTGTTTTTGAATTCCAGAATTTTTGGAAAAGAGGAGTTATCCATCTGGACTTCAAAATGATATCCTCTTAGATGAAAATCAAACTTCTTTATCCCATTTTTTACAGCTAAAGCCTCCTTGAAAGTGGTATGATAATGTTTTTCAGATTCTTTGAACTGTCCACTTGCATGCCCACAATAGTACTTTTTGTCTTTTCCTTCCTCAATGAGTACTGCCCCCCAATAATGATCACTGACATCAGTCTGAAGTATTCTTTGACCTTCTCCTGGAATTTTCAAGGCCGGGGGAGTCTGAGCAATTTTCTTTAGTTCTTGGATTGCTTTGGTCTGTTCAAGGCCCCAAGGTGGAGGGTTTTTCTTGAGCAATTTGGACAAAACACTTGTATATCTTGCTGCATGTGGGATGAAATCCCGAATATAATTTAGGATGCCCAAAAACTGTTGAATCTGCTTCACAGTTAAATTTTCATCTGGGAAATTTATAAGTTCTTTGGCTATATGAGGCTGAGGTTGGTACATTCCTTGAGAGAAATGCATTCCCAGAAAATCAATTTCTTGTTGGGCCAAATGAATCTTTTTTTCTGAGAGCATGATACCATGTTGATCTGCTATTTGAAAAAATTGTTCTAACAGCCTTTGATGAGAGCTCATCTTTTGAGAAAATAGAAGGATGTCATCAATGTAGATTAAGGCTCTGTCTAGAATAGGCTCAAATATCTGTGTCATGGCTTTTTGAAACAATGATGGAGCAGTTTTGAGTCCAAAATGCATCACCTTCCATTGGTATTGGGCATTACGAATACAGAAAGTTGTCTTGTATCTATCCACTGGGTTTATTCCTAATTGCCAGAAACCAGATTTGAGGTCAAATTTGGAGAAGATAAGGGCTTCTCTTAGCAGAATAGGTAAGGATGAGGACTTTGG
>JAMLFT010010449.1:0-11825 GCA_026544285.1 Pachyrhizus erosus
CCGATCTTTTTAACATACTATTTTTATCTTCAAAATTCACACGATTTTCATTTTTCTATCCTCTTTCTTTGTTGTCAATTAATTTCTAATTCTTTCTTATTTTCTTATATTTTCTTATATTTTCTTTCTTTATATTGATCCTTAGACAGTACTACCTATCTTGATGTCATAAAACTTCAATCCTTTTCGTTTATACCTTAATCATTCCGTAGTACTTCATCCTTCTTTTTTCATTTATATTTTTCATGTTTAATAAATGTAACTTTGACCTTTCTTTATTGAAAATTAGTCGTTCAATTCCTGTTCCAAATCCATAAATACAAACAAGCCAATTACACCATGTTAAAGATATGAAACATATAATATTATTATTCTATGATTTATCATTTTGCTACTATAATTTTATATGATGTCTATTATATTTTCATATACATGCATTAAGCTTGTGTTTTATTTCATACTTAATTTCATAAAAAAATCATGAGTTTTATTTTATATATAATATGTTTTCTATATTTGTATGTTAATAAATTAACAAATTTATATACTGTTAATTGAAGAATTTTAAACATTAATCAAATAAATTAATTAAAGAATATAAAAATGTTTAATTGAATAATTAATAAAAAGTGATTTGAACTAGAAACAAATCATTGAGAGTTATTGAAATGCATTATTTAAGTAAGAGCAAAGTAACTCATTTAATAATTTGGTGCTATTATTGAAACACTAAATGTATTTTAACATTTTGAAAATTTTAATCAACTAATATTTAAATATGATTCATGAATATATTTAATATTTTCTTTTTATAATTATTTTTTATAAAATTTAATTACATTATATGTAAAACATGAGTTTATTCTTGTTCTGCAAAACTCTTATAGCTTAATACATTATCCAACTAATGTAAAAAATTGCCTAACATTTTTTTTATAAAACTGAAGTTGAGATCAAAAATAGAAAAGATAGATGGTTCAAAGTGGTAGTTTGCTATCACTAAAACAATTTTAGTGTTCAAATGGGTCCAAGTGAAGAAATATATTTTTAAAGTATTTCACTTTAGGAAAAAATTTAATAAACAATTAAATTATTAAAAAAAATTATTTGCATTAAAAAAGAATATCAAATTAAAAAATAAAAGTTATTATATTATGGAAAAAACTATTTTTCACTACCATCACAATATCATGAAAAATGGATTGTAAAAAGGGAAATTAAAATAAAACCTCAATTTTTAGATGTCAACATTATGCTAACATGTAATTCTTGAGAAATAAACATTAAATAGTTTTCAATAATTTGTTGTGTAGGACATCTTCTTTAAAAGACAAAGTATTCTATATATGTAATATATTAGATAAATTATATGCAAGATGAATTAATGATTAAAAGATGAACTTCTACCATGAATATGTTCATTTTCATCAGTTATATATTACCTTTTAGTTGGAATCAAATCATCATATTCATCTTGTATCACCCATCCAATTTTATCATAGAAAGAGTCACAACTCATAACATGATAAAAAAGATTGGAAAAACATCTTCATATGATAAAAACATTATATTTTTAGTGTTTTAAATAAAAAAAATTAAAAATTACTTACCTCTTCAATAAGAACTTAAAATTTGATAAACAAATATGTAGAACTTGGTGAGGGTTTTACAAGTGTATAAAGTCATTTTCTCATGGATTTGGTTGGTATTTGATTAAGTTACAATTATACTATTTAAGAAATCTAATTTTACTTACAACAATATTCATAATGGTTCACTGATTGATTTATTTGAAAATGAAATGTAAATAAAAACAAAGTTTATAAAGACAACAATAACTAAAATTAAGATATATTAAATGATTATAAATTGGAATTAAATTTCATCTAACCTTACTCATTTATAACCTTAATAATCATACATATGATAATTTTTCCTCCACTACATTATCTAGGACTATAATCACCCAAAACTAAATCTTAAGTTACTTTCATAAATATCGCATATATAAGAAGAGAACTTGTATTAAGAACAACCATAAAGACCAATATTTGATATTTTATTTCTAGAAATCCCAACTATTGGGTATTTCATTTCAAATAAGATTTAAAAAATATTTTTCAATCAAATTCCAAATCAAAAATCACTTTATGAGCTATCAACATGTAAAAAGTATTAAGAACATAAATAAAAAAACTAATGAGTAGAAGAGAATAAATTATATATATGAAAATCAAAATTACGTTCAACTCCAAAGAAAATATATCAGTTACTCATTTCCATGAGAATTGATTAACAAAATATGAGAAGATGTTGAAGACCCAAGTCATAATTGCCCGTTCTTCCGTTCCCAAAATCTTGGAAACCCTTCTAGTTCTTCAACAATGGAGTTATCCAATTGAGGAGAGAAAAAGTTGCTCATTTTGGTTTGTCCCCATCGTAAAAGAAAATATCTCTTTTCTATTTATATCATTTGACTTTTCAAACAAGAAAACAAATATTGAGCATCTTTCAAGGGTTGAAAAATTCACTCAAGCAAAATTGAGACAGTGAGTTCTTTAATGTCTGGAAGAATTCACTCAAACCTTTTTTTGCTCACTCGAACACAATTGAGGTAGAAAACTTACTTGAACATTTTTTTTAATGTCTTCCTTGAGCTTTCTACTTTTTCTCTTTCACCTTCTCTTCATTAACCTACAAAATAACACAAAATTCATTTAAGAGTACTCAAAATTTGAATGGTTGGATTTCAACTAAATTTGACTAATATATAAAATTTTTAGCAATAGAGTAAAGCAAAATAAACTAAGAGTGTAAAAGTACCAAAATTTTAATAAAAGACATTTAAAATCAAGTAAAATTGATCTATAACATAACTCAATAATACTTAAATCCAATACAACTTCAAAAGACATTTTTCAAATAATAGAAGAGTCTCATTCATCTTATCATGTAGAGTTTTCACTCCTATTGTATCTTTAAAATGTTCCAATATTGATTAAAAATATTAGATTAAGTGTTCTCTAACAACTTAAAATAAATTTTTACTTATAGTGTTACTCTAACATATTTATTGCATGTCTATGTTCTAACAAAATATTAAACAGAGATCTAAAATATTGAGGTTAGTTTTATGTAAAAGTTTTGCCATGATTTTCAAAATTAATCTATACAAATTGATTTTTTATGAAAAAGTGTGAGAAAAGAAAAAAGAACAAAAATAAATCCAATTGTTAAAACATATCAAGGAGAGCTCTTGAGAAGTGACTAAGAGTTGCCTATTTCTTGTTTGGCTTCTAATATGTTATTGTGTTCTTGAAAAGTAATTTTGTAGTACATCCTTTTTATTTTTGTACACATTGTCTCAAGTTTTTTTATTTAAAAAAAATCTAATGAACCAAATTATAATTTATGATTGGATATATTTAGAATAACCAAATTAGTGATATATAATTTATCAATTAATGTCAAAATTATGAGATTATTTTTTAAAATATTACATGTAATTTTTTCTACAAAATTATAGATCAAATAATGATTATTATATACTAAAAATGTGTTGATCTTAATAACATTTTTCCACCAAATTAAGAACTTAATTCAACATAAAAGAGAGACTAAATAATTAATTCACTTATATATATAATTTTAAATTTTGATGAATAATATATATATTAAAATTATAATTAAAATAAGATATGAATTAAAATTATAATTCTAACATATTTATATTTTTTTTGTTATTTTTTTTATGTTAAAAGTTTAGAAATAATTTTAAAATAATGATATTTAGTGGCAAACGAAAAAAAAATAGATGATTGAAAATCAATATAATGACCATGATATTAATATTTTTTTTCTTATATAATTATTAGAATTTGTGTACTATTTCGTCAAAGATTTAAATATATAAAAAAAGATATTTTCCATACAAATAAATTTAATAACCACTTGCTCATGTAATTTTAAAAATGAAATTCTTATTGTAATTGTAAATATTATACAAAAGAAATTGATATTTGTTATATTTAGAATCTAATTATTCAAAAATAATTATGTATATATATATATTAAAAAATTATATATTACAAAAATTAATACTTGTCCCTTAAATTTTTATTCATACTTTTAGTTTATATGAGTTATATTTTTATTTAATTTTTAACTTAAATATATTTTTGGTCTTTAATAAAATTTTAATTTTTGTGTTTGGTGTTTTGTTTGTTGTTGGTCTTAAAAACTATTTTATTAATTTATTTTTCATATTAAAATATTGACTCTATTAATTTAAAATGTTATTACATTTATAATAATCATATTAATAAATTATTTATTCACTTTGATTTGATTATTTTTATTGTGATTGACTCTTTTAATTCAAAATCTTAAACAAAAATATTTTTTTATATTTAAAGACAAAACACATAAATGACAATATGTAACTGATTTTTTAATTTTTTTCTATCATAAATTTATATAATTATCTATAGTCTTTATTAATTATTGTGATACATCTTAGACATAAATAATGTCAAATAAAAAATAAAGAGAGCCTTATATTTAAACATATTTGTGTATAATTGTTACATAGGATAAATAAAGTTTTAAGTTAGAATTGTTTTATATATAATACAGATGATTTTTCTATACTAAATAATAAATTGCTAATTAGAATTTTTTTCATTGTTTCTCTATTTAACACTACAGTCTTACAAGAGTTAAAGATGCTCTTGAGAGCTTAGTGACTAATGGCATAGGTTTCTGCGCTAAGCTTCTGTCCTTGGAGAACTTGACGATTTGTCTTATTACAAAGACATAATAAAGCTTCTTCTGGTTCTTGAAATGTTAAGTGTTCTTATGCTTTGAAACTTCCTCATTTGAATATTAGCCTTGTCCTCATTTCTTGTCCTTTTGTTTCCTCCTGTCCTGAAATCAGACACTGTAGAGTTTCCAAAGAGTGAGCCATAAACCAAGTTAGGTGGGGACTACACCACGCCTTACATGAATACGTGAGTTCGAGACATTATTTTTCATTATTCAAATGGTAACAAAAAATGAAAAAAGTCTTGCTGAACCGGAATCTCGCTAATAAAAAAGCAACAGAGGGAAGATTACCTTAATTCAAACTTTGCACTAGCATTTTGGTCGCAAACAAACCGATGAAACCCAGGTTTTCAATTTGTTCGTGACCAACGAAAGCAGCTTTTGATTTGGAACTTACCTGGCATAAGTCGTAAATAATCAAAACACGGGTTCACGTTGACAGAAAAAACTTGGTTCCAATCGATTTTGTTTGTCATCTTTCGCCCATTAAGACCTCGAATCCTAGGAGGTTTTTTTCATGTGTCCATCACTAAGTTATTTTAGTACCCCAAGCATTTTACTCTGCAGTGAGGTCGTCCATCCAACTTTAGATGATGTTTGATAAGTTTAATAATATGAAGTATCTTCTCTGATGGCATAAGAATTATTCTTCTCAGCTATTTGACTTCTAAAACACAAAAATATCTTTCAAAATATTATATATCTTACACATGTTTATAAAATCCTTAGATGGGTTTGTACAATAAGCCTCATCTTAACCAAAAAATCTCATTGGTTAAAGTTTTACTTAAAAACACATATTTATTAAATTATTAATTTAGTTCCTAAAATTATGAAGATTGATCAAATTAGTGTTAAATATTAATAAAATGTTCAATATTAGTGTCAAATAATTTATATACCTCTAAAAGGGATTCTTTTATATATATATATAACATGTTTAATATAGATTTTGTAAAAATGATTGTATAAAAAATGATAATATTATACATATTTTTTTAACGTTGTGTTGCTTAGGATCCATTATAAGGATGTTACATGTTTTTGGATACTTCATCTTTGACATGAGTAAAGCTCTTGATGCACCATTAAGAAATTATTGAATATGAGAATTTGTTAGTCAACAAGAAAACCTTGACTATAGTGAGAGTGATATTTGTATAGATTTTAATACTCAAGTCAATATAAAATTGCTATGGAAATAATATGTGGTGAAGATTGAGTGTCTTATATTACCTTTGTAATAGAGTAGTATTAATGTTTATATGTATAAATTTGGCACAAATCCAATTTATTAAATGTGAAAATTTGTTGGTGGATAAAGAATTTCTTTCATATGAGAAAAACTTTTGATGTGTCATTAAGAAATTATTAAATGTGAAAATTTGTTGGTCTACAAGAAAATTTTGGTCATAGAAAGAGTGACACTTGTATAAAATTTGACACCCTCAAGATAATAAAAGATTACAATAAAAATAATGAGTATGTTTGATAAGATACTTGAGAAGTTTATAAATTTCTTTGACTAACTTATAAGTTAGTATAATCAAATAAATTTTTTTTTACGTCCAAGTTTATTTTAATAACTTATGAGTTATCTTCATAACCTATTTCAAGTAACTTCTAAAAATAAGTAAGTTTATAAATTACTATTTTTTTTATCCTCATTAATTTATCTAAGTTTTTTTTAATTTTTTTTAATCAAACAATTAATTATATCCTTTTATGTCATTTTATATTTATTAGTTATTTATCAATGAATCTTATCAAACACTTTTAATTTAATCAACTAATTTATAAGCTTTCAACTTCTCAGCTAACTTAATTCTTATACTTTTATAAACTCTTGTTTTCAATATTCTAATATTCACATAAACATTACAAAATATTTATTTTTAATTTTTTTTACTTTCAAATAGTTTACAAAAAAATATACGATGAGAGACTAAAATAATGTATTTTATAAAATTTAAATATTAAAACACGTATTTTATAAATTTTAAAAATTAAAAAATTTGACGTAAAAGTTTAAAAATTAAAAATAAAAATTAATAAAAATATAAAAACAAAAAATATATTTTATTTTTTTATCAAACATGGCCAATGTGTGATGGAGATTGAGTATCTTATCACCTTTGTAACGGAAAAATGTTAATATTTTTATGTGTAGGTGTTGGAACTGTTAGGAAATAATTATAATTTGAATTCAAATTATTACTAATCCATATCCTTGTATATTTTCTCTGATATGTCTTGTAATATTTTATTTTTTATTTTTTACCTCCTATAATTATGAAAATTTTGAATTTATCTCCTATAATCATAAAAAGTTTGTAACAATAAAAATTCACCAGAAATAATTTTCTTAATAGTAAGTCCGGCACAAATCTAATTCAAGATGTTTCTCTATTTGGGTTGAATAACACATTAGAAGTAGATTGGGTTTCTAAATAGGAACTCTTAATCTATTAGATGAAAGTTCTTGACCAAGATCGATAGTTGGGATGTGCCTGACAGTTACGTCTTTCTGGTCAATAAAATTTTCATATCTTGCAGATGGGAACGTTCCTTTTGAGGTAGAATGAAATGTGCTTATATATTTCCAATTTGACGTTGCACCAGAATCTCTCTATTTCCAATTTCCATTGCTTTTCTCTGAACTCATTATTTATCATATATGGCCAAAGGAAAAAAGGTCCTAACTTTTTACCAGCTCCTTTTTATATTTTTCTCGGGACCCATGTCTTTATGACCCCTACTCTTTGCCAACTACATCATATACAATAGCAATCTTATTTACTTTGCTTAAATTGTAAAATGATCGTTGCATCCAAATCCTAACCATTTCTTTTTTAAGAAGCAAGGATGGTTATTTTTAGTAGATAAGAGACGGAGAAATTCATTTGCTTTCTCCATCAACTTAATCTCTGTTACCATTTCAAATATATTAGAAAATAAAATTTTTGTTCAGGTTAAGAATAAAATTATAATATATATTCAAACTTGTATCCTTCAAGCCCCTCGCTATATATTGATTTATGTTCATTCTAAGCATTAATGATATTAAATTATTTTATTTAAGTTATGTGTCTGTGCTATATGCATATAACCATTTTATTTGTATCATGTTTATAAGCGTCATTTTTTATATATTATTTTTCAATTTTTTAAGTGCTGTAATTATGTTGTGATTTTTTTCATGCCAATCATAAAATTACATGGGATTATGATTATTATTAAATTTTAAACGTAATCAAACACTATAATGCATTAGCTTTGGTGTTGATCTTTAGATAATCTACTTATCCAAACTCTGAAAAATGGTGGCCCGCAAGGCCCAACTTTGTTAGTGTTCCACTCGAGTTCTCTAATTTTACGGCTACAGGGTGCTTACAACGAGAGTTGATTAATTATATTTTAAGGATTATTTATTAATATAATTTTTTTAAGTATTATATATAATTTTGAATCGTTTAAAGTTAAACAAAATTATTTATATAAATTATTATTTTTTATGAATTACTTAATATTTATATTAAATATAGAAGAGAGACTAAATTAAATAACTTATTAATTAAAAAAATATTAAAATAATAATAATTAAATTATTTAAAGTTGTTATGAGATAAAATAGGTAGTTTGAATAAAGAGTATTGGAAATCCTCTAGACTGATAAGCTCCCTTTGGCTAATTCTTCTACTCTGTGGGAGGTGCTGAAAATTGTGGATACTTTCTTTTTCTACAAACCTCTTTCATTATAACCATTTTATATTTTTTTAGATACATCAAGAAAAATAAGTAAATAAATAAAATCCAATAATAATTTTATAAACATGATTTTATTATTAATATTACATTAAAAATTTAAAATAACCCTTATTAGTAAAGAAAATAATTAATATTTCATTAAAAATCTAAAATGATACTTATTTTAAAAATTTATTTATACGATGAAGGAAGTAGTATTTATGAGTTGGATTGTTTAACTTTAGAATAAAATTAAATCCAAACCAATTACATTTATTTAGTTTAATTTGCTTTGAATTTTGAATTTTTTTTGTTAATATGAATTAAATTAATCTAATTAAAATTGGGTTAATTTGGTATAAATCATCATATTATGATAAAAAAGTTATTGTAATTTTCTAATTTTTACCTTCACTTATTTCTTATTTTATATACATGCTATATTAATACGAGATAAAAAAATATTTATTGTATTTAGTGTTTTAACTTTTTATAATTATCACTTCACATGTATCATTAATTTATTTATCCAAAATATAATAAAAAAAATTATATAATAAACATGATTAAATTAAGACATTTAATAATACTTTTTTTGTCTTTTTTAATTGTCATTTTTTTATTTCTATCATTTTTAAAGTTTAAAATAATATTAATTACTCTTTATTTTTTATCTAATCTTTAATTAATTTACACATATTAAGTTATTGTGGAGTAGAAATAAAAATAAATTAAATAAAAAATTTTACAACTATCAAAAAAATTATTATATTTTTTTTTATTTTTACATAAAAACTTTTAAAGATATATAAAAAGAAACAATAAAAATTATAGATAAGACTACAAAATATATATAAAAAAAAAGCTTAGAAAAAAATTTAATTCTAAAATCTAAAATATATTAATCTAACATTTAAAATTAATTGATGGAATAATCAGGTTTGCAAAATTCAATAACCAAACTAATTAACTGAACCAATATGAATAATTTAATTGGATTGGATTGTGATGCTTCTACGTCAATCTTATTTAAAAAAATAAATATTGATTATTATATTTTATAATAAATTATCAAAATAAAAAGAAATATGCATAATTTTGATAAGTAATCAATGTTAAATCTTGATAATTTATAAATAATTGTATAGCCTAGAAATGATTTCCATCCCAAGTACTTTAAACCCAATGCATAAAAGTTGTGATAAAACAAATTAAAATATCCAACAACTTAATAAATAAAAAAATGAAATAAATTGAGAAAGCAAAAACATTTGATTCGGAGAACTAAAAGACCTTTTTGTTTTTCTCTTTATTCTTCAAATTGTTACAATAATTTTTTTTTTATGATTTATATATACACGTTTTCTAACACCTTTTTATAATTCTTTTCTTAATCTCTCTTCGTTGCACTATCTATCTTATTCAACACTTTCACTTCTTATCTTTCTATCTTTCTTTTGGTTGTAAAAATAGTTATAAAAAGAAATTCTCTTTTTCTTTATTTTGGACTGTGCAAAAACTCACAATGTTAAGTACATATCGTTTCTACTTACTTATAGATAAAATATTTTTACAATGTTTTTCTTACAACTTTTCTGTTACATTATTCATATTCACACACTTTTTCTCTTCTCTTTTTACCTCTCTTCTAATTGCAAAAAAGTTATGGAAAAGAAAAATCAATGGGTATATAATTTCTCTATTGTTTTCCCGTGTGTTGTTTAATTACCCATCAAACAAGATGAATAATTTTAATAATAACCTATTGCATTATCAGACAACAATAATAACTAGCAAAGAGATAAGATATAGATGTATTATTGCGTGCTGTAAGGTTTCGTTGTGATGGCTAAAGAGATTTGATCGGAACGGGAAACAAAGTTTAAATTTGTGTCAATTATATTGGATGCCAAAGAGGACGATTCTCTGTTTTTTTTTTTTTTTTTTTTCTTTCGAATAACAAGAGGACGATTCTTAGATTTAGGGATTTGATAAATTTGATTGTTTTAGCCTTTGATAGTGGGAGTTATTAAAACAACTTAAAACCAAAAAGATTTAACTTTAATCAATTGAAATACGATAATTTATAAATAATACAGTAACTTTTGGTAAAAAATTCACATATTAATATAACCAAAATAATTTACCTTTGCTATTCGAAATGAGTTGGGTCTAATTTGTTGACTCGTTTTCTAATAATAAATAACTAATTATTATGTGACTTTTCTTACTGAGTTTCTTATATCTGACTGACTTCATTTTTTTAAAAATATCTATTCAACTTTTATTCTGACACGCACACGTACATATTAATTTGAATATTTTAATTTGAACAGGGTTTGATTACACTGCATATATGGGAACATTCTCCCAGTATTTGAAAAATCAGATTTCAAACTCGTGACAAACAAAAGGGTTTACTTTTTATAGACCATAATATATTTTATTAGGGACAATATTGTTTGAGACGACAGAATTATTAAAAACGATACATTTATTAAAAAATTAAATTTTAAAAGATAAAAACTAAAAAAAAATATTTTATAAAAATAAAAAGATTATTTAAAAAAATACTAAAAATATTGCAAAAGTGTACGAGCTTGATTCGAAACAGAAGTAAATGGGTTAAGTGAGGAGGACAGGTAGAGTAGGTTAAGGTTAAGGATGGAAATGGAGGACAGCTTTTGATTTTTTTGAAACAATTATATGATCCGTCGCTGCTATGTCCTTTGAGCAGAAGATTTAGACACCAAACCCGAAAAAAGCAAAACAATGGGTGCATGTTATTTATTTTTTATCACCTTCACGTGCACCTTTTACCGTTCAAGTATTATTCATGTACCATAGATTAAATTCGATATGTGTTGAATCTGATTTATTTATTTATTTATTTATTTTTAATATAAGATTTGAGCTTTGTTATTTATACTCGTTTAAAACAGCTTTTTTATTTTGTTCCGAGTTCTTATATTTATTTATTTTATAATTTAATAATAAATATTTGCAGATAAGTAAGTGTCTCTTCTGGAGTGAAAGAAGAAAGTCCAGATAGTTCAATCTGCCCCAACAAAAACTTCAATACAAGTTTAAACCGTGGGAATTGTTATTATATTTTTTTAAATATATTTTTTAAAAATACTTTTTAAAATATTATATTTTTTATTTATTTACAAAATATTTTTTAAAAATGTAAAAATTTTAGTATTTCAAAAAATACTTTTTAGAATGTTAAAATATTAAAAACTTTTATATTT